>CAEFZY010004732.1:0-104932 GCA_903066815.1 Brachyrhaphis roseni | reverse complement strand
CCCTCAAGCTCCCAGGCCTCTGGTAGAGGACCCGAGCTAAGAGGAAGAAACACCACCCGCGGTGGGTGAGAAGGGAATTTTTTATTTTTTTTTTTATATATATATATATTGTGTATATATACCATAAAGTGTGGGGCTTAATCACTTTCAAAACTGTCTTTTCTACTACTTACGGTGAACAATTGTTATACAGATTATATATATGTTTAGGCTGCTTTCCTAATTGGACTAATCTCCTGTAACTTCACACCTCACCACTCGGCGTCCTGATGGGTGAGGAAGTGTGTGTCAGAGTTTTGGCACTTTGCAGCTTTAAGACCTTTTATTTGCAAGCAGCTTCTCCAGCAGCAGCAGGTGGCTGTCAGTTTGTGTATTACGGGGTTTGTTTCAA
The DNA here is from genome assembly GCA_903066815.1 of Brachyrhaphis roseni. Taxonomy (NCBI): domain Eukaryota; kingdom Metazoa; phylum Chordata; class Actinopteri; order Cyprinodontiformes; family Poeciliidae; genus Brachyrhaphis; species Brachyrhaphis roseni. Next base: position 104,541 of record CAEFZY010004732.1, on the reverse strand, counting down.
CAACTACGGATTATTGAGTCTTTATTTTAAAAAAAAAGGGTGGGTAGGGGGGTGAAAGTAATAAAACAGAGGCAGACACGCTGCTTCTGGGGGCTGAACAGTTGGTCTGCATCACAGCTCTGCTCCAAGTCACCCAATTAGTGACTAACACAACTCCTCTATTTATAATGAGTGTTGCACAAGAAATAAAAAATACTAGAAAATAACATTTCTGCTAGCAGATAATTGCCATATTTCAAGCAGATACATTTTCTTCCGCGTTCAATTTGTGTACCTGTAGATTTAATTGGTTTTCATTTCAGTTGAAAACCAAAAATACGGCTCAGTAAAAGATCTAAATGAAACAAAGACGAGCTGCAGAAAAGCCCAAGATGACGTCTCAAGACATTGTTCGTCTTTGCATTCGTTTTGATGCTGCATTTAAGCTGCTTTTGTCGCTTTGCTGAGATAATAAATTGTATTATTTATTGTGAATTTTTCTCCAAACAAGGTTACAACTGGACATGAAGGCTAAAAAATATCTGTTGGATAAATATTCACTAAAAAGCAATAACTTATGCTGCTGCAATTGTTGTTGTTGTTGTTTTCTATTAGCTAGTTTCTTGGCATAATTGAAGCTTTTAAGCATAGTCCCAGCCTGTGGAGTAGCTTTACATTAGCCTGGCTCATCCAATCTAAAAACCATTCTAAAAGCTGTTTTTGAGGGAGTTTGGGTTCATTCTTATATTCACATTTTTACATCCAATGGGGTATACTTTGTTAGTGTGCTGCTGCAACAAGTAAATTTCTGCTCTGCATCCATCCAATGCTTGTTTTATTTTTAATTCAATTGGAGATGTGAGTTGTAGTCACAGTTCACCTTTTGGACAAAAAAAAAGGGTTTATCCTAGAAAATCCCCCAAACTCCCACCACTGTCTCTACTATCATCCCGTCTTATGTAAACGTCTGACTAGAACTTCAGGAATAGTTGAACATGAGCGGTTATTTGTGGAATTAGATATCTAATTTCCACCGGCCACTGATTGGACCTTCTTCGATCTGTTAAAGCGACGTACTTCTCTTTGGTTTGTGACTTCATTAGCTAATCTCCAAGAGGCAGCTTGATGTGGTCAACCTGTGTGTAATGAGCCTGGGAACTTTACCGGATTAGCGCTGGGTAATTCGTATGAGATTGCAATCAAAGATTCAATTAGGATGCGGGTGCTAACCTACCCCCCTGACTGTTGATTTGCAGTGTGTTCATTTCAAATTAGAGTGTTAGTCTTTTCCTGACACTTAATCCCAGACAACGTTTGAGATACGTGTTGACTGTCTGTTTGGATAATTTGTTCTTTTTCACATTACTTCACATCACAACCACAAACTTAATACACGTTATTGAGCAAACAGCATTATGAAGACCAAAGGACGCACCTGGACGTGTCAGGGAGAAAGCTGTGGAGACATTTAGAGCAGATTCTAAAACCATAATTCAAGCTTTGAACATCTCATTGAGAGATATCTATTCACATAGAGACTTTTAAATATTGCTCCATGACTGAGCTCAGGCTGTTTTGAAAAGAACGGGTTAATATTTCCGACGTCTTCATGTGTAAAAAAATCATCGTTTTCACAAAATCACAGTACACATTAAAGTTTGCGGTTGTAAACGTGGCAATATGTAAATAAACGCAATGAAAGGCAATGGACACCAGAGGGCAGCAGAGGAAGAAAGCTGGGCGGCGATCTTGGCAATACATCCACGATGAAAAAGAAACCCAAAGACCAGCCAAAGAACTAGATTATATAGAAATGTGTATCTGGCTTTAGCAAATTATACCGTTTAAAAGACTCTCGTTGCTTTATGTTGCTTAACTAATGTAAGTATCTTATCTGTTGTAGTTTAAACTGAGGTAATAGAGTTGCTCAGTATTTCCTCTAACAGATAGAATTAACTGGGTGCATCCAGACATGAACGTATAGCTGTTCTATCTACTGGGTTTCTATGGCGTAGCTGTTGTATTGTTTTGATTGGGAAATTTGCCTTCTCAGTAACGAATCACTTTCACTAAGGTCAGTCTTTAATGCATGGATTTCACTGTATGCATGAAAATAATGTCTTTCGGTATGACTAACAACGCTATTAGGAGAAAGTAAACCATTCCTGCTCTCGTGTGTTCGTTGCTAACTGAGCGCTAATGCTAGCTGGTGCACAGTTAGCTGCCAGCTCAGCAGTTGGGTTTGTTCTTACTCTTGCTAATGTTAAATCAAAGTGAATGATTGGTGCCTCGCGCAAGTCGTTGTCGGCATATATAATACCTTTAAATAAAAATGTATGCTTTAGTCATTAAAGCTGTTGAACGTGGTGATAGCTAGCTGTTAGGACGTTAGCATTATGGACTGCAGGTGATGCTAGCCACTAACTGCTGTTGGTTTTATAATTTAATTGTTTGTCCCACAGCCTCGGGTGTCTCAGTCCTCAGCATGCAAACATGGGCTGGTGAACGTGCCTTTGAACACACATTGTTAATATCGTATTACATTAATGTTAGCGCTAGCTTTCAGAAGCGAAGCAAAGTTAACAAGTAAATAATTCTCTCTGTACAGGTGAAACTTTTCTAAGACGTATGTCTAAAAATACATTTAAGTTTTTTATGTTGTTCACAATATGCATTTAGACAGATGGTGGATATTAAGATATAAGATAAGATATTCACAGATATACATTTAGATATAAATATACATATATATATATATATAGAATATACATTTAATATAATATATACAATATACATTTACATACAGTAATATACAATATTATAATAGTTAATATACAATATTATTGTATGTAAATATATTTGTAAATAGATTTTATTGTATGTAAATATATTTACATACAATATACATATACAATATACATTTAGACAGATGGTGGATATTAAGATATAAGATAAGACATTCACAGATATTTATTAGCAACATTTTTTTAAAACTTTAACATGTAAAGGAATTCCTTTAATTTAATTTTATTTTTATGTGGAATACGGTAATAATGTGCAATGCATCTTTATATAGTAAAACCTGACATTATGTAACGGAATTTTATTTCTTTATTAATTTATTATTATTTTTTAAATTGAAAGCATTGCTATACCACTATGACACAAAAATAATAATTATTTAATTATTTATTATACTATTAAGTGGGAGCCAAGCTGTTGTAGCGTCATTTAAGTTTTATTGACCTTGTGTGCTTTGTTGCTTTCTCATTGATTCAGTTAGCAATGCCTTTTTCTTGCATATGGGCATTTTTACAATACGTGGACATAACTCATACTGTTTGAACAAGAGAAGTATTGTAAGTATGTTTATGTAATGTTTTAAACTCAAATTTTAAATATTTTGCAGTGTCTTTTGGGAGGGGAGGGCGGTTGTGTTCACAAATATTTGAAAGTAGGAAATATTTAGCAGTATGAATGGATATTATTAATTTGATTATGTCCTATTTGATTTTGCATTAAAAGTCAACACATTTTCTCTTTAATAACAGCATTAATATGACAGTTCATATTAAATATTTAGACATTTGGTAGCTGCCTTGAAATGGTCCTCAGTTTCTTTTTTCTTTAATAAAGGCTAAATTAGTTTCTATGCTCACAAACACAATGATAAATATTTAACAGAATTGATTGCTGATTTAAATGAGTGTTTCTAAATGAGTTAGTTGGTGATTTCAAAGCTTATCTTTTGTTACTGAAACCTCATTGATTACTGTAGAGACAACCCCAGGGGTTGGTCAGTCAATTTCTAAAATGACAAAGACTCTTGAGACTCTTGAATCTTTTATTTGAGTAAATGGTGTCATAACAAATCCTGCTTTACTCTAGTCCTAAAATATCATCAAGCTTGTACTCTTTGAATGAATATATATAGGTTGAGCCCCAGCAGAGGGCAGTGCTGCACATTTATTAAGTGATGTCTGGAGAGTTCATTCGTTTGGGGGTTTGGGGTGGTGCTCATATTTTATGTGTTCCTATTTGCCTTTAATATGTTTCCTCACAGCTAAGCTGTGGCGTCTTTCAGCCTGACCCTTAAGAACTGCATGGGCAGTCCTAGACAGGGGCCAATCAGGGCCAGTCCCCCTGTAAATCTGGTACTCATCCCAGTTTTTGCTCCCGTTCTGAAGATAAGTTATTCAATTAGTTGTTTTACGATATGCGCTGGCACAGAAACGACAACTAATTCCTGCCTTCACAATTTTACTTTAACAGCGAATTAAAAAATTAAGGTGGTGCACTTTTAGCTTCAGTCGTATTGACATTGGATCTCAGTTTTGATATATTAAATCATGAAGTATTGCTCTTTTTTGTTTTCCAATCTTTTGTTCTGAGCAACTATCAAGACAAGTTTATTAGCTTGCTAAGCCCAGTTCTAGGGCAGTCATCCAGACCACCACAATGTTTTTGAGTTAAAAAATGTTTAAGGATGCCAAGAAATTTGAAAATATCTCTTGATAGTTATGCGTTATTGGAAGACTGGGGGGCACAAGTAAAGCCTGGTGGCCCGCCAGGCTTATAGTACACTGTGGGAGACCCTACAGCTACCATTTATGAAACAAGCAATAAACATTTCGTTTTATCAAATGCCATCATAAAAAATAATCAAGAAAATATATGTCCATTATATTGAACAATGTTCCAGTTACTAGGAATCAAAGGCAACTCTAAACAGGTGAGGTTTTAAGTCTTAATTTAAAGAAACTGAGTATTTCTGAGTTCCTTTATGTTCCAGTTTTGTGGAGCATAAAAACTGGGTCTCCATCTTTGGTCCTGGTTCTGGGAATGCAAAGTAGACCAGAACCAGAAGACCTGAGTTGTGTGGAAGGTTGATACAACAATATAACTAACAGTATTTAGCAAAAAGAAAAACAAAACAAAAACACTGACCAAAACTTAACGCTCTGGTCAAAATAGTCTAGAACCACCATTGATGAGCTAAAACCAAAAATGCTTAAAAAGTCTCACTGAAGAATTGAACCAGTTTTGATTGGTTCAGCTTGTCAGTTCACACTATTTATGTCTAAATGCCACAATGACATTTTCCACCTGGTTACACATAAATTCTAATTTTGGTCGCCATGCGAATGAAGAGTTAGCATGTTAACGTTTCAGGCGGTAGAATCCCTCCGCCCCATTGAAATACAACTTCTCTAGCATTTCCAGTGAACGCAGTTTTCTTTCCTCGTCACTTTCTCATTAATGATTGATAGCGGCAAGACATTTCTATTAGAGGAAACATGGTCAGCCAGGAGGAGAGCTTGGAGCCAAGGCTGGGAGGAGTTTGGATGAAAAGTAGATCCAGCTGCAAAAAGGAGCAGTCTATTTCCTGGCATTGCTGTTCGCTGCCTCCAATGTGTTTGAGGACAGAAAAAAAAAAAAAGCTCGACCCACTTTTAGCCAGTAGTGGGTGTCCCATCTGGCTGCTTCAGATAAAACCCTACCTTGGTTAATCACTGACCTTTTTGGATCTTATGTAAATGCATATTAAATTCACAGATATTAAGTTTCAGATTTCCTGTTCTTTTTTTTCCTCCCTTGCGTTCATTGAAAGTGATGGATGAGCAGACGGGCTCTCCTGCAGGCAACGCTGACAACAACAGCCAGAGAAATGGAGACGAGGTAAGAGGCTAACAAATATCAAATGACACATTTTTCACTTTTTTTCCCCCCTCTCTCCCTTATTTTTTCCATGGAGGGCAGGAAACTCCCACGAAAGCTGCTACCTGGCGCCTTCCCCTGTCGTTTCTCAACTTGTGCTGTTCCTGCAGAAACCTCGACGTGGCAGCTGGACCAAAGGGAGGAAGAGGAAGAAGCCAATGAAGGACAGCAACGCGCCCAAAGCTCCCCTGACAGGCTACGTTCGCTTCATGAACGACAGGCGGGAGCAGCTGCGGGCGGAGCGTCCGGACGTGCCCTTCCCAGAGATTACCAGGATGCTGGGCAATGAGTGGAGCAAGCTGCCCCCGGAGGAGAAGCAGGTCAGGATGAGAAGTTTCCAGACGGCGCTCGGCTCTTGGGTGCGCAACCGTGAAGAGAAATGTCTGGAAGGTGGTGTTTGTGTTGGCGTCCCGTCACTGCGGCGGCGCTCAAAACGGGACGGCGTCAGAATTAACAAGCAGGCTCGAAAGAGCTTGGAAAACTCTTGTTTTTAGCCAAACTATTAAATATAAAATTTTTGTCTAAAACATGTCACTCTTTAGACCCTCTAACATAGATTTGTTTTGTCTTTGTGGAATACCTGCACAGAATGTCAACAAGACAGTAATCCTAACTAATGATAGCCCTTTATCTTTTAAAGTCAAGTTTAATTATATAGCACATTTTATCAACAATAAATAAAAGTGCTTCACACAACAAAAACATAACACAGTAACCAAATATGAAACAAGCAATAAACATTGTTTTGTCAAATCTCATTATCAAAATCAAGTAAATACACATTGAATATGTTGATCAATGTTCCACTGGCTGCTAGTCAAAAGCAACTCTAAAAGTTTGTTCCAGATTTATGGTGCGTAGAAGCTGAATGCTGCTTCTCCTCATTTGGTTCTGGTTCTGGTGATGTGGAGCAGAACCAGGAGAGCTGAGGGGTCTGGAAGGTTACTGGGTCAACGGTGTCAAAAGCTGCACTGAGGTCCAACAGAGCCAACACTGTGGTTCTTCCACAGTCTGTGTTTATATGGATATCATTGATCACTTTGACGAGGGCAGTCTTGGTTGATTGTTGTTAAGAAGCTTTTTAACTACTGAAACATCTTTTTCAATAATTTTTCTGATGAATGGAAGGTCGGAGGTCGGCCTTTAATTCTGCCAATCTCCGACCTGGTTTGGTTTGGTGACTTTTTGTCAGAAAAATCTCTAGCTGTTTCTTTTCCTTCTTTTTTTACTTACTCTATTTTCTACTAATAATAAAACCTAGCATTTTTGAAACGGATGCATGGACATTTGAACGTGTGCCGCCTTCCCTCCGCAGCGATATTTAGACGAAGCGGAGCGAGACAAGGAGCGCTACATGCGAGAGCTGGAGAAGTACCAGAAGACGGAGGCCTACAAGCATTTCACCAGGAAGGTCCAGGAGAAGCAGAAGGGCAAGAGGCACCGAGGAGGTGAGACACGGTCAGGCGGCCGGCTGCCTTTCCCTTTTTTGATGGGCGGGAGGAAGAAGGGACTTCCTGTTAGAAAAGTGTTTTAGTGAGACACTTCCTGTGTCTGAAGATGTTTGGATAAACCAGTCATTGTTGGCTGAGGAGTCCTTTCCAGACAGGATGACTCACAGGAAGTTGAATGTGTAATGAGGGTAAGTGGAGTCAGGAATGGGTGGTTTCTCTTTTTTGCATGACCTTTCCGGGTCCTTTCACCAACTCATCAAATCAGCAAGCGATCAACTGGAGCTTTGGGTCGGATTAAATTCAATCTGTATGGTCAACTTTTGCAGACGCCTGTGTGGTTGAAAGAAAGTCAGGGAAATTTGAAAAGAGAAACGCTGCAGCTCTTTTCCCTGAAAACCGTTTTCTCACCTTTTTCCTTAATTAGAATAAGTATTCAACACATCATAATTTCTCATAGTAAACATATTTCTGAAGGTTCTACTGACATGAAATGTTGAGCAGGTGTTTGTAACAACCCAACACTGCAAAAACAAAAATCTTACCAAAAATGTTTTTCTTCTAGTTTCTAATGCAGATATTTTAGTACACATGAAATAAGACAAAACTAACTTAAAAGTAACTTTCTGGCAAGATAAATAATTGTGTTTTATGAAATGAAATGACATCAGATTTATGGATAGCACTGTTTCAATCCTCCAAGGATTCTCAGAGACGCTTCACATGAAATCGGTAGAATTTTTTTTTACTTTTTTAAAATTTTATTTTAAAAACAATAATTTTCATTTTGCAAAACAAAAATTTTAAGTTAATACAGTTTTAAGTCAATAATTCTTGAATATGGATACAAAAGGTCCTATATCCCCTGGCAGACCTTTTCACTTAGAACAGAAAAAATGTCCTATAATATGTAAAAAAAAAATGACCTATATTCAATAATTATACTTTATCTTGCTGAAAAGTTACTTTTAACTTAGTCAAGCGTGCTAAGATTTTTGTGCTAGAAACTTTTGTGAAGATTTTGTGTTTTTGCAGTGAAGTAATCAGTGCAGAAAGAAACCAAAACAAATGAGTTCAGAAATTAAGTTGTGTAATAATGTGAAAAGAAATAGGGGAAAACATATTGAAAGAAATGGCATCAGAAGCATATTTACTATATAAAAATAGTTTATTTCACCCACTGTAAATCAAATCAGAACTACAAATGCTATAAGTGTATTTTGTCCAGTCAGTGGGGAAGTAAAGGTATCAGTGTGTCACGTAGATTGCATTATGAAAAGCAGCTAAACGTAAGATTCAGTGACCTTCTTTTTGCCATTTTTGGCCATATTTTGCATCTGTTTATCTTGAAACTTTACATCCCCCACAAAAAAAAAAGTTGAGGAAAAACAGCTCTGCTTGATGAAAGAAAAAAAAAACCATTTCCACTGAGCTTGACAGATTGCCTCATTTGAGCTGATTGATATAAAGTGTCGACATTTTTATTGACCTCTCTGTTTTCGTTCATTTCCCTGAGTTTGTAACGAGCTGACGACAGGCCTGCAATCCCAGAAAATCTGACTCATCCATGATGATGTCCCCTTCATTTATTCTTTCCTTCCTCTCCAGATGTTGGGCACCAAGTCGCCAGCGAGGCTCTTCATGAGGTCAGTGAGTCTTTCCTGCCTGGTGGTAACGCTCAAAATTGCCCTTCATAAGTGCTAACTATCATATTTCATTAGGGGAAGAAACCCTCTTCTAGTTCACTTAAGGGTTTTATGTGTTACACAACCCTATTAAGTCATGGGGTGAAAAGCTCTTACCTAAGGGGTTTGTGACTTGGGCCACAAAATGAGCAGGACGTTTTATGAAACGATCACAAAAACATTAACAACAACAACAACAAAAAAAGATGAGTATTAAAATCATTTTACAACACTCAGCTTCCTCAATGACTTCAGGGATGTGGCAAATCTAGCTGAAGAGGGTGAATTTCCTTTCCTTTGTGCTTTCCTCAAGGAGCAGCAGGCGGTTATGAAAGAGAACTCAAACCAAATGGATGAAACCATTTCAGTCACCGAGATCTCTCTGGCCAGGACATTTCATACTTCATCAGAGGTTCTGCCCATAGTAAATGTGCAAAGAACAAGCTGCAAAAATTCCCAAAGCACGTTCATAAATATAGAACAGTGACTGCTCTGTTCTATCGTTTGTAGTGACCAAACTACAGTTGATTCCCTGTAGTTTCTGTGCTATGATCCGCAAAACTGAGGCTGTGATTTTCCACAACCCGAGAGTCTTTCTGTAAACTCAGTCAACGCTCAAGTAACTGTAACTCCTCAGAAACAATTGTCCAAAGCTGAAATATCCAGGAGTTTCAGGTTGTATTCACATTGATTAAAGTGTTTAGTTCACTTTATTCGAACTCTAGTTCATTTGCCCAAAAAGTCTGGTTCCTTTGTGAATGTGCAATCGAACTCTGCAAGCAAACTCCTGTCCGCCTAAAATCTTGGGTATCCGTTCAGTTGAAGTGAACTCTGGTGGAGTTTGAATGCAAGCGGACGGGTGACTGCGCCGAATGCAGGAAGTGGATTATACTGCAGGGCATTCTGGGTAAATCCAACCAAAGTATAACCCGCGAATCTGGCGCTAGTGTGAGAAGTGGCTTTTGGTCTTTTATCAAAGACAAAAGAGAAATCCTACAACCGCTAAAATCTGACTACTCCATTTTTTGTCACATTTTGTGAAGAAAGAAGTTGCGTTCATCGTCTTCTTAGGAGGTTTTCTTCTCATTTTCTTCAGCAGTTCTTGGTTCAGCGCCACCTCAGGCGAGGAGGTGAACATGTTTTTCAAAGGGTTTGGTTCTTTTGACACAATGCAGTGTAAAAGCGAACCACAGCAGCCGAAAATGTAAAAAAAAAAAAAAAAAAAAGTTGCAAATTTTGTCCCCAGTCAAACCGAGTCTCCTGGACTACCAGGTGTGAAAGTGTGAAACCCCCCCAATCAGAGGAAGCAAACCGAGCACTTTCATTGCCAAGATTTTCTATAGAGGTGAGATGCATGCCTACTGCAGACTTTCTTTTGTCCCCCAAACAGTCAGCGGCTTTAAAATATACAGTGAGATGTCTTTGTTGTTGGCTAGAGTATTGGGAATACACTAGGTAAGCATCAGATTGGAGCAGAGAAAAATGTACTGCAATGAAATAAATGCAGGGACAAAATAGCAGTCATTAAAAATCAGACTGGAGCCAAGACTGAGGATCATTGCTGTGTCAGTTCAGGTCACAGTGATGAAGATCATGTGGTACTGATGAAATCTAGAGGGACTTTTTGAGTTATTTAGTAAATAACAAGTGATTGGGATAATTAAGGAAGGATTGTTTTTTAATCTTATTTATTTGAAACAGACTTTAAAGTTTGACTTGATTGACTGAGCATATCTAACGTGCTCTGATGTGGTGTTTTATCATATATTTTGCTACATAATTGTTCAAATAATATATATGTATAAATCCTGATCAAACTTTTTTATGGACAAGAAAATTGGCCAGATTGTAAGAAAGAATTAAAAAACATACAGGCGGAGCTGAAAAATAATTAAAAGTTATTAAATGTGCTTCACGTTCAATGGAAAATCTTGGCAGTATTGACCGAAGTTGCTGTTATGATTCAGATTTTTTTTATGCATGATTGTGTGTGGAACATGTTTTCAGTAGAAAGAATAATCAAATCTAGTCATGCTGAAGAGGGAGGGTTTTCTGGTTTGTTCTGAAAGCTGGTAAATCAAGGGGGGGGGGAACTTCTGCTTTTACGTTTTGGCATGGCTCTTTCTAAATAAATAAATCCATTGTGAAACATGTCATGTGGTGTTGATGAGAGATAGATACGCATTAAATGCGTCCAGCAGCAGGCCTGCCTTGTGTTTGCCAACTTGCAGACGGGTCATTTTTGTAGATTTACGGTCCCGACCAAATTTACTGGTGCCTCCTGATAAAGACGCGTGAAGAGCCTGAAAACAATTTCATATACTTATAGAAAAATAAAAAAATTTTGATGTGAATTTATTAAGTGAGGAGAAATGTCATCAAAAGGCCCGGATTTACAAGGCTGTGGGCCTCATGGATGGAAACCATTTTGGTGCCGTACTCACTAAAGAATTACATTTTTTTGCCAATTCAAATGATAGCGCATTATTAAACATTTATTTAATTTGTTTAACCTTTATTGCACCATGAAAAATCAACAGGGATTAAAAATCTCTTTTGCAAGAGAACCCTGGCCAGGACTGGCAGCGCGCCACAAAACATTCACAACAAAAACAGAAAAAATGAACACTGTCATAAATAAATTAATCAAAAGGAAGAACCAAAGAGTTTTTGTCACCATTTAAAGATTTAATGGTCTTCCAGACTTTATTTAGATTATTGTAGTCTCTGTTTAAAAACTGTTGAGCTTTTGCATTTCTGATTGCAATTGTTGTAGTAATAATATCAGTAATAATCATAACCAGGTTGGAACTGATGATACCAACTGATGATAGTAGGTTTAATATGTCCTTTGACCAGTAGCTCAAGGAATGTAGATCACTCACACACACACACGCACACACACAAAAACATATAACTTCATGATTTCCAAATAGGTGAGTATTGTTTATAGTTGAAAAAATCCCAAAAGTATTACTACAGTTCTCCTTATATGGATCTATGACTCTTACATAAAGTAGATTTTTAGCTAAACATATATTCATTTAAAAAAAAAATTAAATGTGTAAGGCATCCTCCTCCAAACCATTTGGCGCCCTGGGCCACTGCCCCTGAAAACCCTTTTTAAAGTTTGGCCCAGATCAGAAGTTAGTGGCTGTGAAATTGGACTTTCTAGACTTCAGACTTATATTTAAGGTCTCAATTATCAACTCCCTCCCAGTGAAATCAGATGAAAGCCCTAATATTTCAATAGAAGTGATTATTAAAAATAAAAATAAAAAAAATTCATACTTATAATCCTTCCAAAAGAGCAAAAACCTCCACAAAGTTTGGGCAGTAGATTTTATTGACGTGCTGAATTGTAACAAGAAAACAGATTCAGACTTCGGCCTAAAAAAGGGGAAATGGGCCATCTCTTTTTTTCATGATTTTCTTGGTCCTCAGAATTAAATCCTTTAGAAAACTTGCAGTGTGAGCTGAAGAGAAGAGTGAACAAGAGGATGTACCCAAGACTCTGGATCATCTCCAGAGACGTTCGCACAGTTGAACTTAAGAAGCCCGCACAGCAAAAATAAGTTCTACCGCCTCCAGCTGGAAGTTCACAAAACAAGAGAAAGTCCCTCTAGGAAGATCGCTGACTGCTACATCAGTGACCCTGCATTTTTGGCGAAACACAAGGCGAGAAAATACCTTTATTTAATTTTATTTGGGAAAAAAAAACCACACCAAAGATGCAAAATGCTACTTTAAGTGTATAAAAAGGAACTGCTAGTTTAATTGATCAACTCCAAGGCTGTATAATCCGTGTGCCTAGGAGCACCATTGGCCCTTCCTCTGGCTGCAAACATTTAGTGCTCATTGTTGCACGACTGAAGCCGGGGGTTAATCCTCCTTAGAGCTGTGTTTATGATCCAAACGCTTAGCTTCCACTTACCGTGCAATTCATTTTTATTAACTTCGGCGTGTAATTAAGAGACTTTTTTTCCCCTCCATAGCTACTTTCAGAACCTCTCAGAGGGTTGTGGCCAAGGTGACTTAACCGGGATGAGCGTTGCCGTGGGAATAGTGTCGCTTCCTCCCACCCCGCTCCTTCCAGATTAGCACCAGCGGGGGGATTCAGCATGAATGTCATTATGTTGGTGGGGAAATGAAGAAGGATGGCACGATGCTACAAAAGGAGGGAGTGAAAGCTCTATTGTATCGCGTTCTTCTGTTTCAGCGCCTGTTTTTAGAGCAGATTTATTACACAGCCTTTCCTATCTCTGATGCAGAAATGATGAAATTACTTCCATCCCCGCATTTCATAAAAACTGTATCGCAGTGTACGTCTTGTGGCCAGATAGAAAATCAATTACCAGCCCACCCAGAGCCCAGTAAGATAAATGACTGTGTCTGGCAGTTCGGCTAATCTTCCTCCCTCCCTCTCTAATGTCTTTGGCTGTAAACAGAAAGACGCAGAAGGAAAGGACAGGACCGTGTTTGACATCCCAATCTTCACGGAAGAGTTTCTCAACCACAGCAAAGGTAAAAATAAAGGAGTCGGACGGACGACTTAAGTGTCTGAACGAATCCTTAGAGCAGGAGTGTCAAACTCCATTTTATCAAAAATCAAAAGTCTGAATGTTCTTAAAGGGTCGGTTTTCTCTGAATGTGTTGATAAAACCAATTTAACTGTTAAAATATCAGTAAGCAGATGTTCTTCCAAGATTTTGTGATTGTTTTAGTGCTTTTTTTCAATAAAAATTACAGATTTTGTGGTGCCAATTTAGAAATGTTTGTAAGGAATATAATTACTCGCTGTATCAATTAGACTATAACTTGACATCTAGTAAGGCAGCAGTCACTTCAACTCAATGTTTTTGACCTATTTGAATAAAATTTGCAGTAAAAGCAGAAAAATATGTAGAGATTTGTTAATTTTGTGTGAATTTTGCATATTTTTGAAAAACTGGACGGACTTATTTAGAGTATAGAAGGCCACATGAAAAGCTACAGCGGGCCAGATTTGGCCCCCGGGCCTTGAGTTTGACACATGTGCCTTAGAGTAAATAAAGCCAAGCGTTAACTCTTAAGAGCATGTGTGTGTGAATGTGGATTTTTTTCCCCCACCGTCAGCCCGTGAGGCCGAGATGCGGCAGCTGCGCAAGACCAACATGGAGTACGAGGAGCGCAACGCGGCCCTGCAGAAGCACGTGGAGAGCATGCGCGGGGCCGTGGAGCGGCTGGAGGGCGACGTGATGCAGGAGAGGGAGCGCAACGGGCTCCTGCACCAGCACCTGGAAACCCTGCGCCAGGCGCTCACCTCCAGCTTCTCAACGGTGCCTCTGCCAGGTGAGAGAGACGGCGCCCTGCAAAAGTGTTCACGAGTCTTTGACCTTCTTGCATTTTGCCATGTTGTCCAGGGTGTCAACACATTCTTAAAAAGACATTTTAAGATTAAGATCTTAAAATGTCTTAATTTCGGTTTTAAAACGCATGTTGGCCTTAAATACGTCATTCACAGGTCTTACATTTTGTCATGGCCACAGTATTTATTCTCTTTTTGTAGATTTTTTTTTTTTTCTCGCGGAACTTTTCTGTCAGGCAAAACTTTGAGTCACATGCAGACATATTTATTTCCTTCTGAGACTCAAGGCGGTTGCGGCTAGCAGTAAAGCTAGCTAGCTAGCTTTTTTTGTGTCCATCATGGATATGTGCAAAGTTGGCTTGCCCTTACGATTTACTTTCGATTTTCTTTAGTACATCTCTGTTGCTATATAGGTCTTAAATTCCATTCATAGTGGTATTAAAAAGTATTTCATTTGAGTTAGTGAAACTTGCACAAACCCTGCTTTAGCCACAAGCTTCTAGTGTGTTTTATAGGTAATTTATGCTACAGACCAACATAATGTAGGGCATAAAAGTTTACATTTCAGGAAAATGGTTTCTGTATATTCTTAAAGTTTCTTAAATTCATTAAAAAAGTATTAGTTGGTCTTAAATACATTAATCACGTCTCAAATTTGGTCATGACGGGCGTATTTAACCTTATATTTTTTGTAGTTTTTATTCTCGCAGGATGTTCTGTCAGGCAGAGATACTTGAGGTGGTTCAGGTCACCGCTTACTAGCTGCTAATATACCCTCGCTAGCTAATAAGCTAGTTTTTTTCCTAACATTTTTACCAGCGTACAGTGCGCACCAGGACTTCTTCTTGTGTCGTAGCAAGTTTTCAAAGAAATTATTTAGAAATTCAGTTTAATTTTTGCCTAAAGCCATAAAAGGGAATCCTCCTGGAAGGGCATTCTGGTCTAAAATGACGGTCTAAGTGCAAAATGGTGTGTGGCAGAAAAGTAGCACTGCTCATTTTGCCCATCAAAACATTTTGAAAATTAAACATGATTGCTGTTTAGTTGGATGTTCAACTATGGTAAATGTTGATCGAAAGATGGATGGAGGTAAATAATCCAGTGAGAAAACCAGTTAGAAGCTGCAAAGGACCGTTGCAGAGTTTCATCAACATGAACTCTAAACATGCAGCCAGAGCTACACATGTTCACGTCCTGCAACCGTCCAATCAAAATTCAGTCTCAAATCCAGTGACAAGAATTTAAAATAGATTTTTCAGTCTTTTCATACACTCTGACTGATTTTGAGCTATTTTACAAAGAAACAAAATACAAGAAAGTTTTTGACCAACATGACAAAACGTTAAAAAGCTGAAATTAATCTTTTAGCAAAGTCATGTCCCAAACTTCAACATGGTAAAACATATCTACCACATATATATTGAGGCTGCTGCATCTCATGTACCAAACCCGTTTTTTAAACAGTTGTAAGCATGTTAGTCATGTTGCAAAATCTGCTGTGAGTCGTCCTTTGTAACTTTATTTCACGTTGACATTATTTCCCACGCATTTAAACTCTCCTGACAGCAGCCCTGCAGACTCGGCAAACACCAGAAATAGACATAATAGGCCCATAAATTATTGCATCAGAGCTCCATAATGAAAGATGATTACAAAACTTCAGGTAGTGCCTCAGGGGCATTTTTTCTTTTTGCACTTCCTGTTGAAGAGGTTGTAAATTAAAGCGGATAGAACGAAGCCTTGTGTGCTTCTTAGTTTGCAATGAGCAGGTTTGGCTTTATTTTCCCTACTTTGATTGTGTTTTTTTTTTTGTTTTTTGTTTTAGTAGTAGTTAGACTTAAATCGAATTAAATTACGGCAGTTTATGTTTCCCGGGTTACGACTCAGCCACGGGTTCTCCGCATATCTTAAACTTTATGGGGAAATCTTCCTATAAAAGTAAGGCACGCTTTTGCTTTCATAAGAAGATTTTATTGGCGGCAGTTCTGTAAATACGGAAGAGGATAAGGGCCACTAAAAGGAGAATTGCCTTTTTTTTCCTCACAGTTCTTAGCGTATAGTCGGTGTTTTTTGTTTTTCTTCAGTGGCTTTAATCCTCCTCCATTCACAAATCACGCACGTATCTTTTTAGTACGTTTTTCTTTAAACGCAGAATGGAAACATTGAGCGTTTTTATGTATTAAAAGCACAATTTAAATTAACTATGAAGGAAGTATAACGGCTTTAAGGAGCTAAAACTTCAGGAATGAAGAGCACAAAACGTCAAACAGAAACTCCACTGATAGTTTAGCCTTCAAAAAAGACAGAAGGCTGGAGAATCTTTTACAGAGAATTGAAACTGGGTTGGAATAAGGCTGAAAAGTGAAGCCTCTTCCCTCAAATTCTCGACTCGAGAAATTCCGTAGAAGCGTGAGTGAGCCCGCGCTCCGAGGATGATCTCTTCTTGTGAGGCTATGGGGAACAATAACATTGTTTAGCTCATTAAGGGCTTTCTATAGGATGAAGAGGATTTTATATTCTCTGCATGTTTGTGCCCAACTGCAACTCAGCTGCAGCGTTTAGGATCAGCGAAACAATTTTAAGCAAATTGTCTTGAGACCCCCACAAAAATGCCATCGCAGTCACGCGGCCTGGAAGTAATAAATACCTGGAGTGGGAAGTTATTGTCTTGTTTGAGACACAGAGTCTTGCCGAACTTTTTCACATTTCACTTTTTCACAAACTAACACAAAATATGAGATTGAATGAAAATTAAATGTTTTTTTGTTTTTTTTAAGTTGACCTGTCTGTTGTGTTCCTCCACTGCAAAATCACAAAATCTTAAATATTTTTTGTCTAGTTTCTACTTTAAATATCTTAGTACGCTTGAAATAAGGCAAAACTAGTAAATTTTCACCAAGATATTGGAGCTTGTCTTAAGTCAGCAACTCCTTGATATTGACGAAAAAGTAAGAGAAATAATCTGTCATTAGAACAAGAGACTTTAATTTATAACATGGACTAAATGTCTTGTTCCTCTGGCAGATTATTTCAGGTTATTATACATCATGGTGTTTTGCCAAATGTGTAGTTTACAACATAGTAACGACTATTACAAGTTCAGAGTGGGAGGTTATAGTGATTGATGCGCTGCAACATTTCATTTTGTTTCCCATGTTGTTGTAAGTCAAAAGAAAAACCCAGAAAGCATCTTTGGGACTTTAGCCCGCTATGTTGGACGTTGGGAGTTTAGTGTTTTGGTCCAAAAGTATGTAGTTCCTCGGACAATCGTTTTAAAACTATCTATCCTGCTGAAAAATTGGTTTCTGGAAGTTGAGTTGTTTGCTGTTTTCCAGATAAACTCAAAAATTCCCACCAATCGCACCAATAGTTTCGCATGGGGAGGATTATGAAAAGTCAGAAGGGGCTGAGAACAAAATGACTCCATTTTCGTCACATAACTGTGACAAATGGAATCCATTTCCACTCGTCATTGAACCCTTTAGGTTGGGTGAAAACCAACACACGTATTTAAAATTTTTATTTGTAAAAAAAAAAATAATAATACAAAAATCCTCCCACTGTAAAATGAACCTTTACATACCCTCGTTTTGTACGAGGGTATGTACGAAACGAGGATCTCAATAAAGCATGCAAAAACGTCGGAGAAGTTGTGAAGACGTTCAATAAGTACGAAAAGGCTTGCGATGCAAATCTGAACACTGAGGACGCGTGCTTCCTGTCTGTAGGCAGCGGAGAAACCCCGACCCTCGACACCATCGACTCTTACATGAAGAAGCTCCACACCGTCATCGTCAGCAGCCCCCAGGAGCACGAGAGTCTCATCAACACAGTGAGAGACGTAGTCAGCCGCCTGGACAGGTAGGAACGTCTTTGTGTTCCCTGACCTTTTTGGGGAATGGATTTTTGGACATTTTTCTCTACCCGATTGGCAAAAAAGCTAAACCCGGAGGTTTGTTCGTGTGGTGTCTAGGTGAATTAGTGGCGCTCACTCTGAACTCCAACCCCTTCTTTCTTTTGCCGATGTTTGGTGCAGATAATCGGATTGAGTTCAGCTGATTTGATGGACCGGGATTCGTCTTCAAGACGTCTCATCAACTTGTCGTCTCCCAGCTGAGTTACAAAATGTCCAGACTCTGCTGTGATCACATTGGTGACTGTGTGGTAGCGTCTCATATTAATTTATTTTGTCCCCAACAGTTTACACCTGATTGGTAGGGCGGTAGTGATCTTCTTCTACCGGACATTTTTTGTTGCTTCCATCTTGTCCATTCATGTCTAGCAGCTGCCTCCTCACCAGACCATCACTATCATACATGCTGTGTTTGTGTTCAGCCATTACCGAGAAATATCCCTGACAAGTCTGTTACTCTTGTATAATCAGTCAAAGAAGAATGAGAAGAAAAAAAAATCTTGTGCCATTGTTTGTTTTTCAAATTGTGAAAAGTGTTTGTATTTTCAATAAAAATGTTTTCATCATTCAATTTTCCGTTTTGTGACAACCTCCGAACCACAAAAGTAAACATTTACATATATATATTTGCTTTTGTAAAAAAAATTATAATAATTAACACAAATACAGGAAATAGTCAAAGCGTTCTTGCTCTTATCCCTAAAATGATAAAAATGTATTTCTAGCAAGAGAATTCTGGATCAAAAGTTTATTTTAGGTACAAAAAGTCTGAAATATGCCCATATTTTAAATTTTAATGTATATTCTGATTATACGGTTACATGTTGTTTGTCTTCATTTGCTTGTTCTGTACCTTTTGGTTTATATTTCCTGTCTGCGTTCATTTTTTTTTTCTTCTTGCGATTTGTAGTTCTGGAGCAGGACTTTCCTGTTATTAAGCTGTGGCAGAACTACAAACTCCATGGTGCAGGTTTTGACTGAGGAAATGAGGAATTAAACAGCTCAAACAACAAAATTATACTTTAATTTAAACCCGATAAACACCACTAATACTGTGACATAGAATTTGTCTCAAGGTTTTGGAGTTTTCCAAATCAAATTCTTTAAATGGAAAAAAAAAAGCTCAATTAATTTAAGAGGGTTTAAGAACTTCTCATGTTTCTAGGGGTTTAAAGTCTTTGCACTATATCCATAAATCATCTGTGGCTAATCGCCGCTAATTTGCCGACCTGCTCGGTTTGCAGCTAATCTTACTTACTTCCAGTTTATTCAGCCAGTTAAACAGCTCTGCAGAGACGCCGCAGTCGGACCTGCTAAATACTTTGGCTTTAAAAATTAAAGTAAATATTCCTGGTTTAAAGCCTATAAATTTTAATGTGAATAAACAGATTTGCTTTAAATAATGCATTCCCGTTCACAAATACCCGTTTAATTTCCAGCAGAAGTGCTTTCTGCTTATGGCGAACTGCCGATGAATGCCACCCTGATTGTGTGTGTGGACGAGAAAGTGGCACATTTCTAATCTCTGTGCAGGAGAAGACTTTCACATCTGACTTTAAATAAATCACCTAAGACTTTTGGTGTATTGTGCAGTTAATATATAAAATAACAGGACAGCTGCATGTTTATGTGCATTCACAGTATTCTGTCGTCTATTTACAAGCCCTAGAAAAACGCTATCATCTCTGCATTCAAATGCTTCTTATTTATGGACAGAGAAGCAATCGTTGCCACAACACAAATAACATTTGAATTCATCGACCAGAGATTCCCAGGATCAGTCTGAAACTCTGCGTGTCGTCAATCCAGCAGAGCCTTAACATGTAAGGTGTGTGTTGTTCGGTACTAAATGCGTTGTCATGCTAATGGATTACAGACTTTGGTTAGCTGACCTAATTAGTTAGTAATGTACAATACGAACTTGAATACTCTCAAAAGTATTCACATGACGCAAGCTTTTCCAGATTCTTTGACTTTGCAGGAAGGGGAGGGCGATATTGACCTAAAGTTTTATCACGCTATTATTTTGTGGTGCTACTGTGATAGAGAGAAAAGTGACAGCAAGAGCTACTTATAAACTGTATGGCTGATGCAGCAATCGCAGCCACATATATGCAAACAACGCTTTTGGAAAAACAGTCACTGCAAAACCACAAAATTTTACAAATTGTTTTTGGTCTTTCTAGTGCAAATATCTTAGTACACTTGAAATAAGACAAAGCTAACTTAAACTGGCAGATTATTTCACCAACAACAAGACATTTTCCCCATGTTATAAGTGTAACAGTTGTCGTCTTATAAGACAAGCCAGATAAGATAACAGATTTTTTTGTGATGTGATCAAATGTAAGGAACTGTATCAATTTAAGCCACACCAAAATATGGTTACAAAACCTTATGCAACAGCAAGAATGAGTTACTGTGACCTTTCATAAGCATCAATCTGCTGAAGCTGGAGTGTGTCCTGTAGATGTGGACAGAACCAGCCTTTGACTGAGGCTGGAGGAGAGGCAAACGTTAGCAACGGCACGGAAATTAGTGCCAGCCGATTTTAAAATGTTAACTGAAAAATAGAAGCGCTAACCTGCGTCTTCCAGAAAAAGAGAGAGCAAAAACATCAACAGCCACCAAAGCATAACATAAACCCCCGACTTCATCCATATTTTATCACTGGCTCAAAAGTTACGTTCCTCTTCCTGGGAATGTCATCCAACTCCTTTTATGAGATCCCTGATGAGATATGCAGCCTAATCCAACCATGGCCAATCTTCTTAGAGCTGAGGAAATCTTTTGCAAAGTTCATGCCTGCTTAATGTCATCCCTGGAGCAATGGCTGAAAAAAAACAAAATGCATGCTAGATGAAAAATTTGGGAAGTGAAGAGCGTCCCCCTGGGACTCTACCTCGGCCCGTTAAAGTTGTTTACCTTTCGGTTTATGGTGCCACCATGCAGATGTGCGCGCCGCTTGCTGTGTGCAGTGAGTCTCAGAGCTCGTTTGTATAATGAGCTTAACTGGAGCGCTTTTATTATCATTATTATTATTATTTGTTGTTGCTTTGATGTTGCCCAAAAGCTGTGAAAACACCATTGAAAAAACCCATAATGAATGCTGATGTTCCAGGGCTTCTGCTTTGTGGGTTAGTTATCCTCTCTTTTCCAGGTGACGATGAGGAAAATGTGTTTTTAGTGAACAGCTGGAGAAGAGAAAAAGCTTTTCCGCCTTGTCACTGGGTCAGCAGCAGTTTTTAATGCAGGCCATATGGCTCACAGCTCAGAGTGCTGTGTGTCAGGGGGTGGCAGAAGACCTTTTAAAAAAAAAACATAAAGAAAAAAGGTAATATTACTATTGCTTATTGTTGTTTCCAGTGTTGTTGCTTAGTGCTTTGTGTTGTTGGAGAATTAGCTCAAAATCTAAATGGCCTAGACCAAGGCTCTGCAATACAGCTCTTTAAATTTGACCCAAAATGTAAGACAATAAAGAAACGTAAAGGTAAAAAAAAAAAAAAGCTAGTTCCTGCATTTTTTTGGTAATATTTAAGTTGTATTTGCATAGAATCTCCACTAATAATACGAGAAATTCATTTAGTGTTTAGTCAGAAATTAGATGTAAACAAAATAGGTCACATAGGTTTTGTGACTTTGCATTATTTCTGAAGGATCAAGACAAAAATGGCTGTTTGAATCATAAAGATCGCTAACCTCTGACCTAAGCTAATGAGATAACTCAAAGAAGAGCAGAAAATCTATATTATGTGTGGAAAATTGTAAAAACAAAGACCTTCTCAAGGCTTTTTTTTTCATTATTTTGTATTTACTGTCAAGTGGATTCTTTCATGCTGATTACAGCATGAAAAATCTTTTGGATTTGGATAACAAAAATGGAGAGTACTTTTCTTAACATTACATTTACAGATTTCTACTTTATGTAATAGAAAAAAACTAAATGGTAGTGATACATTTGACTTAGGATTTACATTACACAACCTAATTCCTAAAGTAAACAACTAAAAACAATGAAAGAATAGAAAACAAATAAACAGCATGCATAACAGGAAAAACAAACAAAACAAAACAACTCAGCACTAAGCATCGTTTTCTTAATATCTCAGAAACTCTGTCAACTTTGACCATGTTTCTTCAACATTTACTATCTTTCCTCTAACAATACAAGAGAACTTCTCTAACAGAACATTTTTTAAAAATTTCTCTTTGTGTTGCCTCATTGTTGTGAAGTCCGTAATTGCGCATTCTTTACTGTGATGCACTGCCCCCTCTTGCCCTCCTTTTTTTTTTCTGGCCTCTGAAATGAACACCATCCCCTCCAGTCTTCTGTCTGAACAAAGAGACACTCAGAGGAACACAAACACCTTCTGCAGCTCCTCCGCGGGGGGCTCGTCCGGGTTGTTGGCCGCCCCGTCCTGGCCTGTGGAGCACAGCGGGGTTGACGTGAGGACAGAGGAGCCAGCTCCAGCAGAGAGCCACACAGATCCTGGACCAGTGGAGGGAGAGACGGAGGGAGGGAGTGACTCAGAGGAGAGAGGATGAGTCAGTGCGTCATGTGCTGAACAGGCAGGCGGAGGTATCAGTGTCCTGAATGGTTTCTCTTCCCGCAGTGTCACGAGCCGCTGTGGTCAAACTGAGCCACCTTTTGTCAGGGAGTCGGGGTCTAATCCACTGCGCACATTTGTGGGAATCCTTTACCATTCACAACGGATAACAGACGCGAATGAGCGTTTCAAATTTGCACTGGGGATGGTCTGGTCCTGAATATAAATTTGGGTGAAAATACTAGTAACTTTTTGCAGCAGTTTCTCACATTACGATGTGTTTTGTTGGGATTTTATGTGATGGACGACACAAATTAGCATGTAATTGTGAAAACGGAAACAAAGGACGTGTTTATATTCAGTGCCCTCACCCCAAAGTCAACATTTTATATAGACCCCTTATGGTGTAATTACAGCTGTCTTTTTTATTTTGGTATGTCTACAATGTTGTTTTTTGGGTAAAGGTTTATAGAGGCCTCAAACATCCCATTAACTCTTACCAGCCAGCTGTCTCGCCTTGACGAAGCATGATGCTGCCACCACCACCGTGTGTTGCTTCTCCTGGATGAAGCTCCTGGAGAGCAGCTGATTGCACTGTTTTGTTTAGTTTTTTTTGTCGGGGTCTAGTCAAATCAAGTTTATTTCTACAGTAACAGGGCAGTTCAAAGTTCTTTTAGGTCATAAAAACATAACAGTAACCAATTATGAAACAAGCAGTTGACTGTCAAATGTAACCTTAAACATCGAGCAAATACTCATCAAATATTTTGATTAGTGTTCCAGTTTATTAATCAAAGGCAACTAAAAAAAAAATTGGTTTTTAGCCTTGATTTAAAGTCTAGATCTAACAATGTGGACCACACTTATCACTTCCAGTCCACTTAAAAATTGTGCACTATTTTGTGTAGGTCTATAATAAAAAAATCTGTATAACACACAGATTTTACATGGCTGTAACATGTCAAAATACAAACAGGTTTAAGGCGTAAGAACCCTTTTGCTAGGTGGTTTTATTTAAGTACATCCATCTGTTTGTATGTTTTCAGCTGAGGAATAACTGACATGACCTTTGCCTGGTGAATAAAAAGTTAACAATAGACATCTTCCTTCATTATTTCACTCCTCCAGTCTTGGAAAATCCTTGGCTTCGGTGCTCGGCAGTGAGGAGGGGGATAACAATGCCTGGAATGTAGGAAAAAAAAAAAACTTGACTCATTCTCACGTGTCGACGTCTGGTTCAGCTCCTCCTCCTCATCTCAGGTTGTGAAGAACTTCAGGTTCTTCTCACACAGGATTCTGATTTTCTTGGAAGGTGGCTTGAGAAGTCATCACACGTGACAATTTTTGTTCTTTGGGGAAATCTCCATCGGCAAAGGTTGCAGAGCTCACCACAAACTGCTGCCGACTTTTTGTGAACAATCACATTTTAAAGGGTGACGCTTTAATGTACTTGTAGTATGTAAAAACAAAAACCTTGGAAAGAATAGTTTTTATTTCTGATTAATTCAGATCACGGCATTTTCCCACAGAACCCTGGGGCAGCTGAAGGAAGTGATTTCCTTTTTCCAGCGGTCATTTATCCCTCACCGAATGCATTATGTCAGTCGGGGCTGCACTCTACGCTTTTTAATAAGCGTCACAGACACTCTCTCACTGTGGCTTTGTGCTGTGCATATGTTTACTCCCTGTTGATTCACTGTGTTTCCTCCACCAAACAAACAAGGATTTGAATAAATTAGACTGACTGACATAAAGTTTCTACTTTGAAGTGAACTTCCTGTGAATAAATGCAATCGCAATCGTAGGAAATGGATGAGGGGGCTGTGTAACGAGTTACAGAGTGATAATCCAAAACAGAAAAGCAACTGCAATAATTCCTTGTCCGAGGGATTGCTGACTGTAGTTGTTTTAATTCTAAACGAGCTAAATCAGATTGACTTAAGATTTAAGCTACTAATGCCTGAACTGCTCTGTGTATATTCACCATGCTTGTGGGGTTCCCCAGGGTATGATCTTAGGTCCAAAATTGTTTATTTTATACGGTAGGATTTATTTTGGTATTTATTCATTTGGCATTTCCTCACAAATAATATTTTAGGGCACATGTGTCAAATTCAAGGCCCGTGGGCCAAATCTGGCCTGCCATAGCTTTTTATGTGTCCCTTTAGATTCCAGACTAAACACTAAGTGTGATTAAATATTCTGTTATCAATCAAATCAGTGCAGCTTTTATCTGTTTACTGCCAAATAATATCAATCATTTCCTCCAGTTTCTTGAGAATTATCCTGGAAATTCACACAAAATCAGCAAATTGCACTAATAACTGGGAGTTTATTACAGATTTTTCTCAAAAATTGTTAGAAACGTTCTTACTTGTAAACAGCTGCCTCAGTCTTAAATGATGACAGATTATAGTCCATCATAAATAAGCGCAAATATTTCCAAATTAGTACCATAAGTACTTTGATTGCTATTGCAAACACAAAAAGAATCACAAAATCTTGGAGGGACTGACAAGATGTTCAGTAATATAAAAGAATTTATTTATATTTTAACAGTGTGAACATCTTTTATCAATGCATTTTGGCACCGCCGGCCCCTTTAGAGCATTCATGATCTTGATTTGTCCCAAAACGAAAATGAGTTTGACACCCTGTTTTAGGGTAATGAATTAAGGAATGTTAGTACAAGTAATTTGTAATACATTTTATCTTTGCCTTGAAATGTACAAAACAAATGATGACTTCTAAGTGTATCACCAATGTCATGTCATGTCATTTTCAAGGGAAGGGTGAAATTAGTTTTTATGTGTCCTGTTTTACCTGTTATCCCAGTACACCCAGCTCAGCTCCCTGGACCAATGGTATTATTGACCATAACAAAAAACCGCTACTTGCGGCAGGTTAACAGGCATAAAGTTTCTCAAAAATAATCGAGTGAAATCAAAAGTAATGCTCAAACTATGCACAATGTGAGGCTCGTCTCACACGTTTTGGATTTTGCAGCAGGTCAGTTCGGCGTCACTTTGAAACAGCGCGTGCACGCGTCCTTCTGGCTGGCCCAATCTCTCCGCTGCGCGCGCTCCCGCATCACCTCGGTGGAAGAAAAAAAAAAAAAAAAGAAACCGCTGCGGCTGTTGCTGGAGCCACGCAGAGCGAAACCACGGACTCCAGTTGGAGTTCAGCTACTCACTCCCGGGTTTATTAGCGGTGTTTTTCTGTGGGGACGTCAGTTCAGTCGAGGGAAAGGCTTGTCAGGACCCGGATTTATGATGGCCAAGTAGTGGGAGCGGTGGCGACGAGGAGGCGCGAGGCGAGGTAAGGAAAAGTTAGCCCGGGCTTCCTTTTCTCTCTCATTGAAAGTGTCTCAGTCACAAAGTCTGGCCAGTTTTTTCTTCTTACGGACTCAAGTTCCAGTTCGTACAGCTGAGGGTGAGCCGTGTGTTTAAAGCGTTAGCTGCTCGGGGTTTCCGACCGTCAGGGATGCGAGAACTTTTCAACCAGTCGAGTTTTTACCCGACTGCAACATTAGCTGCTGCTGCTGCTGCTGTCAGGAGTTTCAGTAAGTAAGGCTTAAATACTGAGGGGCTCGGTTCGAGTACACCAGGTAAGGTAAAGAGCTAGCACCAAACTCTTGACTGGTCTCTGTTTACTAAATGGGCTGGGTTAGTTTTGCCCAAGCTGGGGTCTTTAACTGGGAGTGGTACATGGTTGCGCTTCAGAGCTGCAGCATGTCTTCATGCCGTTTTACTGTAGTTATAGACAGGGAGCCATCAGAACTGACACCTGCCAGGTTAGTGTTTGTTTAATGTTGTCATACTTTCATTATTTTCAACCCGTGTTTATTAGTTGTCGTCAGATTTTATGCTGTTTCTTTAATTTATCTGAGCTTGGCTTCATTAATAAATACAACCAGCAGCAATAATGCTGAAGTTGCACTGATCTGGCTGATGCCAATTACCTTTGGAGTCTAAACCAAAAGTAATACTGGGTAATCCTATTTATTTATATTTTTTAAAATATTTCCTTTAAGGACAAGCCACTTTATTAGTATTTGGGATGAAATGATAGTGGTTTTAATAGTTATATTTTAGGCTGCATGAAATCAGGAAAATATTTAACTACAACTACTTTACCTCAATGTTCCCGCTGCATGTCAATGGTAAAACATCAAGTTTTAACTACAACATCTTAACCGCTACAGAAACACATAATGTGAAGGAGGTTGAGGGGGGTTAAGAGTATGTCAAACGGAAAGGAAATGTCATGGCTATGTATTATGTGATTATCTGACACTTTATATATAAACACTCCTTTCCAATTGCAATATTGCCTACACTGATACTGCAGATTTTATATATCGCAGGGTTTCCCCCAGTGTATCATAAGCCTGGCGGGCCACCAGGCTTTACTTGGGCCCCACCAGGCTAAGCAGTGCTTATTTATTTAAGTCTTTTTAAAATGTTTGCATTTTTTAAGACTTTGTAATTGGTGTTCAGGTATTAATCCTCCAATATTCCAATAATGCATAATTATCATCATGGCAATGGCTGATTTTTCAGAAGTAGACAGGATTGGTATTCCCATTTTATTAGCATTGTAGCTAAAGACCTGTTAAGGGTGGGACGTCCTTCAAACCTTTATAATAATAGTAGTTAGGCTTCTCCGGTTAAAAGCAACAGATAGAAAAACTTTTTTGTACCCACAGCAATCAGGTCCCTAAATCTGTGAGTTATAATTCCCTTTTTATATATTTCTGAATTGGTGCTTGTATGCTTTGTCTATTTTTTAACATTGTCAATCCACTTTTATGTTGTTCTGCATGTTTGAAAATGCCTGGTTGCAAAACAGATTTTCCCCCTTTGAGAACTGTAAAGGAACTGAACTGAACGAATACTTAATATTGAATTGAGCTCTCCTTCAATTCAATATTAATCGGGTATTTTCAGTGATTTTTAGTTGTTGTGGTAAGCGGTCATCGTGGGATGAGAACATGTTCAGGGATGGAAAGACTGTCTTGTCATAACTGATGTAATAATTCACCAATCATGGAAATAATCCTGTTTCACTTTGTGTGGGAAATCATCACCCTTTAGCTTTGTGACGATTGAAGCATATGAAAATGAAGAAATTTAGTTAAACTCCAGATCAGTTCCAAAAAAAAAAAAAAAAAATGGCTCAAAAAAATGGAAGCAAGGTGTTCTTCAGTAATATTTGTTTTCCAAGAAGCTTCAGACATAATCAATCCTACAACAGCAAGAACAATGTGGAGAACACATTATATATATAAAAAAAAAAGATGCTCAAAGTTTTAAATAGTCTGCCACTGATAGAGTGTGATGGATGCCCTACCAACCTGGGCATCCATCACGGGTTGATAGGAACGCGTCTAATGAAAAAAAGAGAAACTACCCCTGACTGAAGTTGTTTTTATACACGTCAGTGTGCAATAATGGCAAGAAATCATGTCGATGAAGCACTGATTTGCTCTGGGCAACTACAGAAAGCCTGTTCATATGTCTCTAAATATGATTTTGAATAAGCTCAAAAAAATGCATCAAGGTACATCCTGGTAGTTTCTGCATTCATATGCTGAAAATGGTGCCATATAAAAAAAGAAAAAAAATTTTTTTTGTAGTCTGGATCTGCCAATCACCAATCAGTCAATTACAGGAAATTTCTAATTTCTGAACTGTACATTTGCAGATCCCTACTAAATAGAAACCAAGACCAAGGTAATAAAGCAGGCTCTACCATTTCATTATTCTATATTTACCTAAAAACAGAAGATGGAGGATGAATGCTTTTCAAATTAATGGCAGAAACTTTAGCAAATTTGAAAAAAAAAAAAAAAAAAAAAGTAACATTAAAATGAAATCGCAAACCTTTTGATGGAGCCAGCCTATCATTTTCTCTGATAACTGTGAGGTTGCAGCTTCTGTTGCTTGTTTGTTTTTTGTTTGTTTTTTTAAAAGTATTCTGGCTAAAGTAAAATGTTCATTAGTCCTAAGTGTCACAAGTGCAGGTCAGTGAAAGTTTAAGTACATCAGCACCCCGAGCCTCGGCTCATTCAAAACACCCTGTGTGCTCCTGATAAACGAGCTCTCCTTTTGTTTGATCGTGTCGGCCTGTAGTGTTCAGTTCTTGTTTTTACTTACTGGTAAATGGACGGAGACAGTAGCTGTTAGGTCTCTGTCAGCATTGCTGCTTCAACTGCGCTCGGAAAACGGCTTTAGTGGGGTTTGCAGCAAATCCGGGTTTGCCTCCTGGTAATTGTCCTCTGAATGCTCGTCCCGGGAGCCTTGTGGGCCAAATATTTGTTGGAGGGTTTCCTACATCTCTGAGTGGGGAACATACCTTTCATTCTTGTGGTGAGCAACAGGAAGATTGTGTTTTGTGGTTATCTGGGTGTTTGTTGTAAACAGAGCAGTTATGGCCTTTTTTTCTTTTTAGGTGCATTGCTTTGTTTTTTATTTTTTACCATGAAATTCGACAGGAAGAGATTGTCTGTTGAAACAGGACATTTTGTATTTCCTGAATTCGTAATTCGCCTTTCTAGGTTGAAAGTTTAATCACAGGTCTTAAATTTAGACTTGGCAGGATTACTTAATTGTATATTGTATGTAATCTTTTTCTCGCCAGACTTTTCTATCAGGCAGATGTTTGAGTCACATGCAGACATCTTTGTGACTCATTGCTAACATACCCTTGCTAAGCTAGCTATGTTAGTTAACCTTGACAAATGCAAAAAAGCTAGTCAGCTTAAGTAAGTGGGCAAGTGCAAATGTATTGCCAACTGGCTGGACGAAGTTTGTACATTTCTTTGGAGAAATGTATGACAAATGTCTAAAAAAAAGGTATTCTTTTGGTCTAGAAAAAAGCAAAGGTCTTAAAGAGTCTTAAATTTTAGTTGGTAAACCCTGCAGAAACTGTGCATTCAGTTGGGCACCCCAAAGCCTATCACTTAAGGTTTAGGTTTCCTTGTGGCGCTGATGTTGACTGAGATGGAGTAGAAGAACATTGAAATGTTCAACATTTGGTCCTTCAAGACGTGAAAAGAAAATCACCAACCAATTAGATCAACAATGCTAAGAGTAAAGAACATTTTTTCCAGCTTTCAGCAAAACAAATTCCAACTCTTTTAATTTTTAATTACTTGACAAAACACTGATGATGTGACAACTAAATGTTGCACCCAAGAGTCTAATTTGAATGGACTAATTCGACATTTTTTGTAATTTATTTCGGTTAAGAGCACATTAATCAGCTTGAATCAGTCACTTATGAATAACATTTCAAATGAAAGAGACCTCTTCTCTGACTGCTTTACTAAAAATGTACAAAACATTCTTTTCTAATTCTCTAATTACTGTATCTTGAGCTAACGAGCAGCACAGCATGTACAAACTGCATTATTTATCTAAAATGGCATGAAAGCACCAAATTCTCTCAGTTGTTCTTGTTTATTTTTTTAAATTCATTTCAGTTTCAGAGTCCATTTAATTGCGTCTCAGCATGAAGCTCAGGATCTTTTGTGTAATAGTGGATTAATTTGATGTGTGACCGACTGCAGAGGTTTTCTCATATGGTGTGAAATTTAGTTATATTTTCCTTTATTTAGTTTTGTTTATTGAAATAGTTTTTACTAGCCAAAGAATAACCCCAAAGCACTTTAGTTTGTCACTTTTCCTTTTTGAAACATGGTCACTAAAATAAATCACTCCTTTGGACAAAATGTCTTATGCAAAGGAAGTTTTTTTTATTTATTTCCTATTTTATTTTTATTTGCCTATTGTTTACTCTTTGCACAACAGTCCCACCACTTTTAGGGTGGGATTGTTGTGCAAAACAGGAGAAAGAAAAAAAAATCACATTTATTGTCACTGTTGCAGATACAGAAGCCTTCCTGACCCTTTTAAGTTGTTCTCAGATATTATGTTAGTAATGTTAGCATGTAGCATTAGCGCAGCTAGCATGTGACATCCTTCAGCATTTCTTTCCTTCTGGAAGATTGGCTGGAGGAAATGCAACAAGTTAGGCAAATGTTAATGAGTTTATATATTATCGATTTTGATGCAAATTAGTATCTTTAAATAATTTATTTTTCTAGCATCTATCATGTCAGGATATCTATTATTTAGAAAACCCTAGAGCATAAAGATGCATTCACTGCATGAGTTTTATATTTCTGCAAACAGTTTGCTGCCCTAGATGTGTAGAATTTACCGTCTTTTTTCTGAGCGAATAATTTTCTCACCCCCAATGTTTCAAAGCAACAATCATTGGGCTGTGATTTGCAAAACGCATGAAAAAGATCAAATAATTCTGTATATCAGTTATTTGTTGGGCCATTATCTGCTTACATTACATTAGTAATAGCAGTCTGTTTATCTTTTTCATCTGACGTCATTCTGCTTTAATGCAAGAAGAATAAAAAAGCAGTGGCTGATATATTTCGGAGCATGAGCTGCACTGCACACTCTTCAGTGGGAAAGTGATCCCTCTCTCACAGCGGCATCCCAAACAAATTTTCTGTAAAACGTCAGATAAGCCTCAATCTGACATTCACATTACTGTGCAGACTAAACATGTTGGCTACAGTGGTGTTTTTTTTTCTTTCAATCAATTCCATGTTTATTCTTGACATTTCTATAATTCATTGCTGCAGTACTGGGAGCCACATTTAGTTATTTTTAATTTCAACATTTGAAAGATATTACATAATTTTTCTTGATCTCAGTGATCATAGTTATTTTGTTGTATATTCCATTGGTAACATGAGTGTACAATCTAAGTTAAACAGGGGATTTCTTTTATTTACTCCTTGTTTAACCTACACAGTGACCAACATTGTAAAAAAGAATACCCCAAATCTACTCAATAAAAGACAACACATTCCAACCAAATCACTGTTTGAAGTTGAGCTAAATTTAAGTAATTTAGACAAGTTACATTTAGGAATTTAATTTAAGTATATTCAAATAGAAAATCTAAATTAGTTAATCATAATTTAAGTAAGAAATTAAGTTGGGGGAAAAAAGTAAAATCCTTTATATAAATTAATCATAAAAATTCATTTTTAACTTGCAGTAATTCAATGTTATGGGACTTGATGTCCTCCAACTGCAACAAAGGAGCACTTTCACAGGAAGAGTTTTTCACCTAAAAACTGGATAAATGTATCACCTTAAATTCAAGTAAAACTACATTATTTTGTTTTCTTTAACTAGAACCAGTAGATTTTGTTGTTTAGGAATATTGTTCTTGACCTTAAAACTGGATTAGAATGTTTTAATTCAGATTTAAATGAACACAAAGTTAAAAAAGTAATTACATTAATTATATTTTACTTAATGTATTAGTTAAAATCTGCTTGATCACAGGCTCATTTTTTACAGTGCAGCACCTAAAGTCAGATTAAGACTAAAATAATCTTAATATACGTGTTGAAGTTTTAAAATATAAACACACTTCACTTCACCCAAAGAACAGATTGGTGGTTATTTTTCTTCAGAAGGAATGAAATGTTTTGTAGGTGGATTAACTCATAAACAGTAGTTCAACAGTGATTTGAAGGATACTGGATATTAATTATTTAATACCAGAAAAATTAAAGCTTTGGTACAGTCTAGTCAAATTCATCTGTGTTAAAACTGTTTTGGTGTGTTGGCAGACTAAATGTTGGAATTGAACTAAAAAGTGTTTCAACAAAGTATTAGCTTAAGGGGAGTAGTTGAGAACTTTTAAGAAAAACATGAGAAACTGTTTTAACTTGTTAAAATCCAAAACAGGTTTTACATATTTACATGACTGACTGAGAGATTTCGACTCTGCAATCTCAGTTTTTGCAAAGGCCAGAGGCTGACTGTAACGTCACGCTCTGTTTACACCAGGGATTTGGTATATTTGTTACTTTGCAACGAAACAGCTTCAAATAACTTTAGGTGCTTTTGAAGATCAGCATGCTTGATAAAGTACAGTTTGGGCTGGAGGCCATCTTTTAAATGAATTCAGCTCTGCTTGCAATCAAGGGAGAGCATCAAGGCAGAGCTATTTTTTGTTGTTTAGGAATATCGGTCTTGACTTTAATTCATGCGGGAAGGTACGTGTCGAGACTTAAGTGAAATGCTTTGTTTTTAGGGAATCAGATTGACTTTTTACATGTACGCACATGACCTGACATGACCGTTCAGGTTCATATTCATCAGATAAACGCAACACTTTCACACCAAGAGCTTTTCATTGCATTGCATTAATGCCACATTTTATCAGCGGAATTAGGGTGAAAGTTCACCTGGCTTTGATAAGTTAGAGTCAATTTGGGATGTAGGTGTGAAGTGGTAGGCGAACAATGCAGCACCTTCATTCCCTTTACGTTGGTGAGCTGATACACGTCTGAAGGGAAGAAGCTGTTAGCAAAAAAGGCCACCTTTTTACCAGCAATGAGCAAGAGCTGTTTTGTGAAAAGGGCTTCTGTGGTGAGTTGTTGTTCTGGTGGAGACCGGACAGTTATATGAATGTTGTTGCTTATTTTGAACAAGCCTAACACATTGTTTTTGACCAACCAGACTTCAGTTTTTATTGATCAGCATCTCATTTCCATCAATTTATTCCTTTAATAGTGTTTCTGCTTTATATTCCCCGTTGCCAATTTATTCATGTCTACAATGGTTGACCTTTATAGGGAATGTTGACTGTGTAAACAGTGATTATTAGGGAAACTAAAGGCTCTGGCATTGCTGATAAGCTGTTAACTAGAGCCTGACCTTGAAAATGTCAATGCAATAGGCCTGTAGCCGAGGTGTTCAGCTTTGGTACCTTAAAAATCTTAGGAACCATAAATTAAGTAAACTCAACATTATCTTGCTGGAAACATTTGGCCTGTTATTTCCTTTAGCCATTACCATAGAGCATTACTCAAACTAGACATTAACCAAATGTTTGTTTAAATTACATGGATTTACATTAGTTGTTCAGTGTCAAGTGTAACGTTTCAGCATGTTTGAATTAATAACTGAGCTGGTGATGCTCTGATTGCTCAGTAAATGTTAAAGTGAGTTTGTAACTGGTTGACTTTGTTGGTGCAGCTCCTCAAAGACGGTCAGAAGTTAGCTACCAGTGAACATAATTAGAGTTGCATCAATATCGACCAAATCAAATAATTTTGAGCTAGATGTGCCTTGGTATGTGAATATTTGGTAATAAACCTGAAAATCCAGTGTGTTGGTTGTTGAATCAATCATAAGATCTAACAGAATGTGGTAACAGCAGAAAGAAAACACCCTTAGCCTAGAGGTTTTTAAAAGGAAGTCAGAGGAAGATTAGAAATGTGCATTTGAAAGGAAACTGTTTTCTTTAAACACACTGCAAAAGGGTGAGAGAAAGCAAGACTTTCAGCAGATAACTGGACGGCTTAACAAATTACAGCACACTGTGTGCAACTGCTTTTGATCCTATTATAAATAATGATAAGAAACCAAAATAAAATCTAAATTCATTGACAGGCCAAAGCTTTACACAAACAGGAGAAGGTTGCGTCTCTATAAATTATTTTTTTTAATGAGAATACTAGAGCTGAAACGATTCCTCGAATGATTCGAGTACCTCGATAATTTAAAATTCCTCGAGGAAAATTTATGTGCCTCGAAGCTTCGTTAAATTATGCTTTAGTACATAGCGCACCGTGTTCCGGCCGGATGATTGTTTGTGGAGGGCAGCGCTCTTACTTCCGCCTATGGGTTGTTGTGAAGTGCTAGCAGCATGGTGTTGAATTGTGCACCGTTTTGTCAGGGTTTGGGGGACAAATAAGGATTGTTGAAGTTTGTGGTGCGATGGTTGGACTACGACAGCTTTTCTGGCGTTGGAAT
The DNA here is from genome assembly GCA_903066815.1 of Brachyrhaphis roseni. NCBI lineage: Eukaryota > Metazoa > Chordata > Actinopteri > Cyprinodontiformes > Poeciliidae > Brachyrhaphis > Brachyrhaphis roseni. The sequence goes on along the minus strand of CAEFZY010004732.1, from coordinate 70,037 downwards.
CGCTTCATCACGGTTTTGGAGTGAACACAGAGAGAGAGATCCGATTCCTCGGATAATCGTAAAAATATTCTATAAAGTACTCGATTACTAAAATATTCTTTTACAACAGCCCTAGAGAATACTTGAAGATTTCACATATGCTTTTCTATTTTTAAACATAGAAGGCAAAACTGTTCAGATGTGAAATGGTGAATGCTACAAGCAAAGTTACCCAGAAAGCCTTTTGGATGAGACTGAACCTAATATTGTTATGCTCTGTTATTCAAACACCTCTTGATGTGATATGACATCTAACTACTTCCTGCATTTCAGCCCAATGCCAGTTTAGTCTTTTCTCTCAGTTGTGTGTTTCCTACTTCAATATCTTTAAAATTAAGCTACTGTTTAAATCACAGTGGTAGGTTATAATCTGAAGCTGCTGCACCCAGTAGTTTAATGATTGGTTTTAAAAGCATTGCAGTACTCACCATGAGATAAACTCTCCCTGCCACCATGTTTTGTCCTGTAGAGTTCAAATCAATGACGTAAGCCCGTTTTATTGTTGACGTCTTCCAGACCTCTCACCTGTTTCTCAGCTTGTAAAAGGCCCTATTATGCCTCGCTAATGTCTACTTAATTGTTGATTGATGTGAACCGTGTCAGTGGGGATCAGCTTTTGCTTTTGGTTATGGAAAAACCTACAGGACCTTTCTATATCAGCAATAAATATGAGGACCTTGGCAGGAATGTCTTCTGTATGCCCACTTTTCTTTAAATAGACTTTAAAAAACAGAGATTACTTTTGAAAATTCTTTCTACTTCAACTTTGCCTTCCAGTCTGGGTATTTTGTATTATTCCTAAGTATCCTGCAAACAGTAGAGGAGTAAGACCAAGATATTGTCAGATTATTAAGTCAGGACAAATGTTTTGTAAAAGACCAGTGACAAGCTTTATTAGTAGATGAAAGGAAATGGTAGGAGCTAGATTCAGCTTTTCTATCCTTGTTCAATGTAAAAATGAAAGCAATGTTGCCCTTCAGAGTTTTGCAATCGTAGCTGGTCTCAGAGCTTACACTGTTTGTTTCCTAGGGCTGCAGAGGACGATAGGCTCCAAAAAGAGAGTTAACAATCTTTAGAGAGATTGAAATCTGCAGATGAATCGGGTTCCCAGTTTCATTGGCTGCCAAGTGCCTGCAGGCAAAGTGGTACAGTTCTGTGTTGCTAGTGGTTCAATCTGAGACTTGATGGACAAAAATTGTTGAAAAACTTTAGTTATTTCACAAATCAAATGTTGTTCTCAAAATGTAAGCAACTATGAAGATAGACTTATTCTTTATCTTTTATTGTTGAATCCCTATTGGGAACTTGGATGACATTGCACACAAGCAATAGCTAGTCTTTAGAAGCAGTGTGTATTTATGAATGATTACAGTTGTTCTATTAATGACTGTACAGATTGTTAACATAAAATTAATTTTTACTCTAGAGTTGGTTACTGAATTGAAATACTTTCAGAAATTCACATTTTTGCAGAAAAGGAGAAATTTGGTTTGCAAACAAAAAATCTATTAAATTGTATTTGCAAACAGCTTTGGAACTCAAGCAGGATATTTTTGTCATCAATACCAGTTCAGCATTTTGGCACAGCTGATGTTATGTAACAACTAGCAAAACTAATGTCACCAATTTTACTCAGTTTTGATATGACTCAATAATAACTCGTCTGTAACACATTTTAGTGAAGGTCCTTGTGTAGACAAAAGAACGTGATCCCTCTCTTAAACTTAATGACTAGTGTTTCAGGTGCTCTCTTACAAACTCCAGATACCCATCACATTGAAAAATGTCTTGATTGGGAACCTGATTTTGGGATCCAGTCAGGACGCGTGTAGTTTTTGGTGTCTAAGACAATTAAAGCAGTTTTTATGTTAACAGGTTTACCTCAGCATTCAAACATAATGTTAAATTGCCAGACCCGTAAAAAAAACCTGAGTCTTTGAAAGCCTTTTTTAATGCACAAAGCTGTCTAACCCTTATAGGATTATTATTAAACTCAATAAAGGATATCAAAATATTTGCTAAGGGTCAATGAATTTATTGACTGAAAATGGTGGCAGTGCTTAAAGTATAATTTTTTATTTTATTCTTTTAAACATTTAACCTGTTGAACCCAGATTCTCTGGCCTAGTGATTGGTACATTTCAACAACATTGTTACTTTAACTTGCATACCAATATTTCTGAATATATCGATTTGAGTGTATTGTTTTGCTTCACTAAATTAAAAGAAATGTGTCTGAGGCTAAAACCTTCAGACATGGATGAGTCTGCTAAGTTAATATCACAATGGATTTGGAGGGTGTGGTAAACCTGTGATTGCGTTCTCTAATATTGCAAACACAATAAACCTTCATGTTTTATAACCTTTCAACCAGCTCATCATGACTCATAACATTCCATCCCAAAGTTGAATTCACAGAGATTCCATTTTTTTATGTGTTACTATGATAACAACCTCTCCTATCCATTATTGTGTTGGTTAAGCTTCACCAAGACCACCTGACTCCGGGGGGAAATTGGGACAACCCATTTGACTCTCAGCATTTCAAGGTGGTATGGACATTACGCAATATTCGCGGGGAAAACGCCTCGCAGCGTTTGCCACCTCAACGCTTGTAAATAAACAACCAGCGCCTGACCTCCTCTGACACAGCAAGTCCATTTTCCAGAAATAAATCCTCCCGGTGGCGCTCGAATTAAACCTGCACACTCACCCCGTTTTCAAACTAGCCAGCTGAGTGAGAGCACATCTCCAATTACCTAACTCATAGTCCATCCTTTCACTCTCATGTCATTCTACACGCACACACAGATCAGAGCCCGTCTTAACTCTGTTACTCCCCCCATCCACCTGCTTGTTTTGGCGGTACCTTTTTTTGTTTCTTGATTGCATGAAAATGGCACTGGTACGAAAACAAACCCAGACCCTGGCACCGGCATTCGGGCTCATACCAAAGCTGTATCAGTTTTGCAATGGGAGTGTGACGTATCTGTCTGAGAATGGTGAGAAAGGAGTGAACACATGCCCGTCCTTATTTGGATGAGAAGAACTGGTTCGTGGATTTTCTGTTTGCTTTGTGAATGACTGTGATAGCCAGTGGCTGAGCTGGCCAGACACTGGCTTCCAGCCATGAGGTTTGGGCCATGAAAGAAAGAGGAAAGAGGAGCCGGGGGAATGTGACGGGGGTCTCTGATTCACAGAACTGTTGAGTGACAGCAACAGGGGCAGCACTCAAACTAGCCAGCAAGCTTACTGCTGGTAAACAAACTCTGCTATTCAGTTCATCTTCTTTGTGAATTCACAACTGGGATGAGATCAAAGTTAAAATCTGATGTTCCTGTTTTTTTTTGGTTTTTTTCGCTCTTGCATTGAGCAGGAGGAGATCCGCTTGAGCTATTTTTGCTGATGAGTAAATACAATTTAAATACAGAATTAATTCATGCACATATTTATGTTGGCATGCATATTTCTTCCTTGTACCAGCATATGTCTCTCTGGGCCAGTGTTCCAGTACAGTACCTGCATTGACTCATGATGGTGAAAGGTTCTGTAGACATCACAGGAAACTTTAGCATTGGTGCATTTCAGCAAAAATACAATTTGTAATAATAAAGAACAATAACACCCTGCTTGTTTATTCTAAGTGTTTTAGTGGTTTTCTTCATGTGTGATATAAACTGCTCTACTTCACAATTTTATACTGAGTTCTCACACCTCCCCAAACAAACCGAACTTTTTAGGCAAGCAAACTAGAGTTTGATTAAAGTGGACCAAATAGGGCTGGCACGGATACCACATAATCATCACAAGTTGGACCGAATAGGACCAAAGAAAAATGGAAATTATTAGTCACTAGGAAAAGCTCAAACTGTGTGTCCCCAATCTATATCCATCCAACATTTACAAACCCTTACTGTTTAACAAAGTTTTGATTTTGCACACTCTGCAGTTACTGGCAATAACATCTCAGCTAGTTGAGCACCACATGTTAATTTACTGTTATTGCATCAGCAAGAATTTGGCTCGGAAAAGAGGTCACACATCTTGATGAGAGCAGCGTTCTTCAAAAGACAGCATTGTTTAAGTAGGTTTGTTACTTAGATATTGAGATAGTAGAACCAACACATACTAACTTAAACTGTAGCTTTTGATCAATAATTAGACCATATATTTTACTTTACATTGAAAAAAACCATGGACATGATTCAACTTATCAACACAAAGCAAAGGGAAGAGACCATGTTTTTTCTATATTGTTTTTTCTATGATACACCAACACAAATGCCATAGTTGTGAAGAGGAAAGAAGTAAGGATGTGGTTGGAACTGGATAAAATGTTAATTTCAGTTTCTTGTAAGGGTATTTATATAAGTTAAAACTTTTTAAGTGCTTATGTGGACTGCTATGTTTGTGTCGAGCATTCCTTTACAGCACAGATTTCAAAGAGACATCTTTTTGGTTTTCATCCCGACACAGTTTCTCTGTTTACTGAAGAAAAGTGCCGCAGTCCTCGGTTACTTTAATACCAGCTGGAGTTACTGGAGCTCAGCGAGTCTGCTGACCTGCAATTAGTGCCGACCATAAACAACCAGAACCCCAGTGAGCGGTGCCATGGGTGGCTGCCCTCACCACGACAATCTGGAGTTTCCCTTTTGTCCTCGAATGCGTCAGATGTAGAGCCAGCTGCCCACCCCGAGGTTTCAACTGTGCGCCTACTGAGACGACTGAAAGAAAGTTGTGGAGGCGATCATGAAGTATGGAGGGAGAAAATGTATAAATACCACTGGGGGGAAGCAATACGTTGCAAAGGCTGTGGCTTTAAAGAGGTTCTAGCATGTCACACTCCCCTTCTGTCTTCCAGAATCAGTTTTAAATATAGTGCCTGATGTCATGTGAAAGTGATGCAAAACCTTGCCTCTATGATCAGATCTGATACTTTGTCCACTCTGGTTTCAGATGCATTGTTATGACATTGTGAATGTGCTACTCAACCTCACTCCCCTTTATTGGACGTTTTATGTTCTTTCTTTCATAATGATTGCAGCAATTCAATCACTTGCCAGATTCTACTTGCCAGATATTTCACTCTTGATGTAATCTTTGAGAAAATAGTCACTTGCTTATGCTGTCATTGGCTTGGAATGGAGGTATTATATGTATTTCTTTTCTAGATTATCAGCAAATTGCTGTGGGGTTTGGTTTATCAGTTTCCAGATGTGTTGGGAACAAAATTTTGGCCTAAATCCACTGTGGATCAGCTAGCTGCCCATCCTGTGGCTTCCTGTATCATTTAGATGAAATGGTAATGAAGAGTATTTTCACACCTGATAGACTCGCTTGTATTGGGGACCAAAGTTGCAACATTTGTTCCATTTTCAGCTGGTGTGGTTCACTTTCAAATTGCACTGTGTCAAACAAACGTAGTGTTAAAAACTGTACACCCCCTCGCCTGTGGTGGCAGTGCACAAAAAACTACTGAAGGAAACAACATGAAAACCTCTGAAGAAGACATGAGCACAACTTCCATCTTCATGACATGTAACGAAAACTGGAGTGGTGTCAGATTTTAGCAGTTGTAGGATTTCTCTTTTACCTTTATCATTAGTTATTTTTCCCACTAGCATAAAAATAAATAAGTTTTTGGTTGTATTTACCCAGAATGCCCTGCATTATAGTTCACTTTCTGCTTTTTGAGCGGTACCCTATCTGCTTGGCATTCACATATGCATTTGAACCGTGCCAGAGTTCACTTCAATCAAACAGTGATCTAGGTTTTTAGGCGGACCTGAGTTCGCTTTTTTGGTCCTCATCAGAGTTTGAGTGTGCATTCACACCTCACCAAACGTACCGAACTTTCTAGACAAATAGGTTAGAGTTAGATTAAAGGTATGTGTAAATGCACCCTTCACACATACCTCAGTGGGACAAACATATATGCATTTAAACCAGTTCTATCTTCAAGGCAACTCTGCTTATTGCTCTCACAATAATGAAATTTCAAGATATAGAAAATTGGCCTAAAGAAATAATGTTGCTCCTTTTAGAGGACAGGTGATTCCATATATTTTCATGGGAAAGAATACAGGGTTCCTACGCTCTCAAAATATTTGGAAATTGATTTGGGCTTTTATTTAGGTTTGGATTAGCATAGATAAAGGGGAAAAAAATAATATAAATATACACACACACACAGAAAAATATTTCTATTTGATCCCTGTCCCATTAACTAAATGTTGAATCAATGCATTTGGTATTTGAAACTTTTTGAAGGTACAGATTAAAATTCTGATATTGCTGTTGAAATGTAAGTAGTTAAAAGAAACTTTTGTATTAAGAATGAGTAATTGAATTTAAAACCCGAGAACAACAGACAGCATGGCGTTAAACACCTTTGAATCCAATTTCTTTGCCTTGGCCTGTCTAATATGACGAGAATCTCTGAAACTTTTCTGTGTTTCCCAGTCAAATCCTGTAATATCACATGTGGTTTTGGGGGTTAGCATAATGCAAAGTCTTTGATCCAGGTTGTGTTGAGCTTGGCATGTGTTTTTTTTTTTTTCTTTCTTCTTCTCATGGGGATTTCAGTATTTGCTTCAGTTTAACATCAAATGCCTTGCCACACATACACAGCGCCCAAAGCTCGCTTTGACAGCATATGAAATCGTAACGTCCAATTACGGCGCATTGCCAGGTTGGATCCAGACCTGATATTTTTTTCAGCTTTATACATAAAAGATGTCCTCCGTATCATCCTAACCGCAGTCTGTGAAGCCTAAGGTCCTGCAGGAGCAACAGTTTGCATCACGGTAGCTGCGTGTCAAATACAGACACATGGAAATGTTTTGACCGCCAGTCTGTTCAAAAAGAAGAAGAAACTGCGGTGCTGTGCCAATTAGAGCAGGAGGAAGGAAGTGGTCAGCTCTAAAAACCCAAGAGTAAACGAAAACCCAGGGGAGGCTTGACCTGGATCCCTTTTTTTAAAAATTTCATGCTCGGGGGCACTTTAGACCGATTATTGCACTTTAACCTAAGAGCATTTTAACTCTATTGTCTTCATCTGTATCAAATTATGCAGAGTTATATAAGTATAAGCCAGACATTATAAGTATATAAGTATTGAGCTTCAGACATGTGAGAATTATTATTACCATCCAGGGATTATTTCATAGAAACGCTGATGTAAAAAAACCCTACAAAATTAAATATTAACTTGATTTTGCCTCCTTTCACCCATTGTGAGCGCAAGAAACCAATATTTGGGTTGGATTATGTGCTTAAATATGAAATCATGTTATTAAATGTACCCTCTTAGAGCACAAAATAATAATAAAACTCTTTGGTATAAACAGCCTCCTCTCCTTCAGGCTCTTAACTTCTAATAGTTTAGAACCACAAGCTGAACTCAACACTAACATCTCCTTATATAGCTTGTTTTCTTGCCTGAGCCAAACTGCGGGGTAAGAGGGTGAAACCAGCATGTCATGCCTGCAGGGATGAATTTAAGGGGAGGGGAGTGGTTCTTGTCTAATTTCTGTTGACTCACTGCTTTTAATGAGAAGTGGGACGCGACGCCCGTTGTTGGAGGACAGGTCGGTAATTTCTCGTTAGTGTCTGCCAGCGTTATTAATTCACCCCGGCCTCTTTTGTCTTTCGCTGTTATGATTGTTATCATGCATCATCAAGGAGGGAGCCACGTTTTTGTTTTTGTTTTGTTTCAAGACACGTGCTTGTGTCGGGTCCTCCAGGAGACGCGCTGACCACAAAGAGATAACATTAATTATTTTATGTCTAGACTTGTTGCCACACGATGTCAAGAAGACGTGTGATGTTTTTGCTGCTTACTACGAGAAGATATCTGTTTATTATTTGCTTATGGTCCATCTTAGACTGTGAAAACCTCAGTATTTTTATTACTTCCGATGAGTGAGAGAGTGTCATAGTTGTGGGTTATATTTATAACCTTTACCCTCTGCTACTTCCTCTTCTAGAAGTAGTCATCAGATGCAAGACTAGGCAACATTCTATCAGTTTATTTATGCCAAATACCATTTACTGTCAGTATAGGATATGAAAATCTGGACCCATATTGAGATTTGATTAGCCTGCCCCAATAAGCAGTTAGTCAATTAATTGCATGATAAGTTAATTACTATTCTCATGATTAATATTTTTTCAAGAGCAATTTAATTTCCAGAGGCATCATAGCTCGATTTTATTTATGGTTTCAGTTGCTGGATATTCAAAATGTCTTCCAGGTCCAATCTAGTCTTTGAGAGAGCGCTAACTCGCATTATTATCATACTAGTTGAAAACAGTGTCAAAATGACAATATGATAAATGCCCACGCATCAGTGGTAGCTGAATGGAAAGATCAGATTTTTAAGTTTCAAATTATCGAGCCGATTGAGCTGGAAATTGGTTCATCTCTATTAATCTGCTAAACTCAAGTTGTAAGCACGTGTGCTTACAACTTTTGTTGTCATTTTTTTTCTTTCTAATTTACATCGTCAACAAGTTGCTTCAGTGTTTTCAGTGGTCATAGGATGTAAAAATGTCTGCTTTTATTTCAAATGAGAAAGTTTTCCTTCCAGTTTTCGTTCCAGGAGATAAATCCTTTTGTTTTTAACCATCTTGTTCTTCTGCAGAAAAAAATGCGTGCAGACGGAAGATGCGCTGAGGAATTTGTCTGAAGCAGCAAGACGCTGATACGCTCAACCTCAGAGGAAACGGGAAGACGAAGCCTGGCAGGTGAGCCGAGTCGCACTTTCTGCTGCCTTTTATTACCAAGCTGTCATCATTCGCTGGGCAAACAATTATCACAGGGGGGCTGCTGTGTAATCTCTTCAGGCATGACAGTTTTACATAAGTGCTTCCTGTTTTTTTTTCTGCTGTACATCAAAAATGACTGTAATCCCACAGGCTTTTCTTGGACTTTTTTTTTTTTTCTCTCCTTTTGGATGCCTTGCTGGGTCATACATATAAATCAGTCTACACAGTACGACAAGACACATAAAGAAGTGGTGTTGTCTTAAATCATAACTTGTGGTGGAGCTTTCCCAGACAGACTGCTGATGATGTGTTAGTCATTACGATACCTTGCACACGCCGTAAAATCAGGAACATTCTCACTTGTTTACACAACGGTTTAGTCATGGTTTACCCAGGTAGACCGGAGGGCAGCAGTGTGTGTGTTTCAGTTTCTGTCTTTGCGGCCAGCTGTTGAGTTTAACTTTGGGGTCAGTCTGCAAAGATTAACATCTAATCTTGTGTTTTAAAATACACAAGATAGGATGTTTTGTGATGAAAAATAGCTGAGTGAAAATAACAGAAATGTTCCGCTTCCATATCGTTTGATAAAACATGGTTGTCGTTGAGATTTATATTAAGATGTGCAGTTCCTGTCTAAAAGCCAGAAAAGGGAGAGCTGAATATTTTCCGGTAAACGTTATTTGTATTTCCATGTGTGTCGTCTGATTTTTCTTCTTCTATAGTTACGGGATCACTACAGTTTTAGTGAAAATGCTTCAGGAGGAAAGGTTTCAGCACAATGTGTTACTGTTTCTGCATTTTGTTATGGTGGGAGACTTTCTGTGTTCCAACACTATGAAACACGCTAGACTGAGATTTATTTGGTATTTTGCAATGGATGGCAGTAAAATTCTTAGTTTCTGCAAAGAAATTGTTTTGTCTGTGGCTTTTTTATATTAGCTATCATATTAGATTTACAGCTGACTATACATTTAATGAACTTGGAACAGTTGAGTAGTATAGTAATGTTTCTGACATGACCTCTAACGACGCATCATAAAACAGCCAATAGTGGATGCACCATTTTCTAGTGTTTCCACAATAGGCTAAAGTTTTTTTTCTCATCTTTGCTTTGACAACAGTTTAGATAAGTTTTCTTTCACAAAAAAAAAAGATATTTAAATATATATGTAACATATTTTTTAAAAGATAATAAAAAATGACTGCTTTCTTCAGATTGAAATTAAAAACATTTGAGGCATAAATATTGGTGCACCGATCTGCTGGCCAGTGATCAAAATCAAAGTTTTGAACTTGCCGAGCTCCTTTTTATGCTGTTTTTATTTTTATTTTTTAAAAGATATTCTTTGAAAAACAACCGGACATAAACGCCAAAATCCTATTTTTTTCTGTACAGTGGATTCATCAAACTACTGGGTTGTCAGTGAAATTTAACTATCTTTCCTGTCAGTAGGATTTTTTTAAAAAGGATGTACAGAGATGTGAGAAGATATTTAAAAAAAAAAAAGTTTATTTTTGAGACCTGTTTATGGTTCACTCCAGCTGTAAGAGAGTGAGAGAGAGTGAGACTTCAGTAGATAAAAGGAGTACTGAAGGTATTACAACAAAGGTTTCTGGTTTTTTTTTATATCCATAACAGCTTTTAAATTCTGTCATGAAACATGCAAATTTGTAAATTACTTGCCTTTTTATATTGAAATCCTGTTTTAGTCTGCTCTCTATTACACTGTGTGAAATAATTGCTTAAAATAATAAAACCTTGTTATTAGCTGCATTTCCATCGTCCGTATAACTGCACAAGTTAGAATTACGAAAACAAATCTGCTTAATGTAAACATGTCAATTTGTATCAAACATTTTTTTAATAAAATTATTTTTCTCTATGGTGAGGTGGTTTTTCGTATATATTGAAATGAGTGTATTCCCCAAAGCTGGGGTTGAAACACTTTTTTCGCATCACACAACCTTGTATCTTTTCAGCAGACACAAGCTTTCTAAAATTTAGCATTGTACTTTCATTCTACAGTGCATAAATGCTGATAATCTTCTACTCAATTCATTTTGTGTTGGGTTTAAAACCGCTGCCTCTGTCAAGAAACCTGCAGTGTGTTTTCTCTCATGATCAAAGATTAAATAAAGTTCAAATGAATAGTTACGAACAAAACTGCCTTATCTTAAGTCACAACTGGCAGGTCAAAGTTTAAAGTAAACCAGTGAAAGCTTGGTCAGTTCATCTTTAGGCTAAAGCTAATGGCCTCTACCATTGTTTAAATGTTGCGTTTAGATGGCCGGTGCAATCAGAGGCCAAGTGCTCCTCAGTCCCAATGGAGGTTTAGAGCACTGTGAAAGTCAATGTATATTGACTGACGGTAAACAGCATGTGTGTAGATCCATCACTTCTTTGAATCATGGATGCTCGTAAAGTTCCTCTGTTTATCGATTGTTGCGTTTCGCCTTTGTAATTGTCAGTTGCTTGCACACGGACAGGAATGTGTCCTGTGCTTTTTACCTCTCGAGTTACCACTTTGAATCCACTCCTGAAAGTGCCCTTGCCTTCTCATTTGAAGAGTAAATCATGTACAGTTTTCCCATTAGGACCTGCTTTATGGGACTTAATTAAATTGTACCATAAAAAGTGTATACCTTGCAGCAAAAAAGTGTGAAAGAGGAGAAAAAGGCTTGACCCATTATGTCCTTGAAGCCTATTGTGTTAAACAGTAGAGATCAATAAATTAGTAAGCGTCTAGAACACGTAGTCCTATCATACGCCCCCCATCCAACTCGCAAGCCTCTTGTGTTTGTCCTGCTAAGTGGAGTGTGCAAGCTAGCAGCTGTTGGAGTTCCCATTAGAGAACAGAAATGGATTTCACAAAGAGTCACAGATGTCTCAGACATCAATATAAAATGATCTGTGGGTAAGCTCTCTGCTCCTTTTCCTTCAACTACCGTTTCAGGGAAGTGGATGTGTGGATGCTACGCTGTACGCTACGCACACGCTTCCCAACCATGACAGTAATTGGATAATTACAGGTGGGATGATAATTTCTACAAATGATGCACAAAAATGTAAACAAAGCAATGACTGCTGGATGACTTCTAGAAAACTCTACCCTGTTGATTTAGCTTCTCCTTCTTCCTCTTGAACTTCTCCTCTGTGTCACCCCATCCTCCTGACCTTGGAATATTTTCTTTAACTTTTTAGATGCACTTTTGTCCTTGATGGATAAGAGCATTTGATGAGCGGTAAAAATTCCACTAAATTCTACTAAGTTATGTCTCCATGTTGCATGCTTTAGTTACCCTGAGTCCATTTCACTTTAGTTATGGTAGGAATGTACCATTGCATGAGAAAAGGTCATCATTCCTGTCACGGCTCTCTGAAGTCCTTAGTCAAGGCTCCCAACATAAGGACATTCTTTCCCACACACGTAACCATGCTCTGTTTCATCAATAAAATAACTGCAAATGTTTATTATGTTTGGAGCTTGTCTGTTCTTTACTCAGAGCCTTTAGATGATGTAAAAATAAACAGATTTTTCTGAAAAGACTTGCTCAGTTCATTCTAGTTTATAAATAAACCTACAGTTGTTCCAGTTTATTACTGGCTTCACAAATTAATAACTTCCATATAGTAACCACTGAAACTTTATCTACACACTCACCATTTCATTATCTGCCTTGTGTTTTAGTAACATAGGAAGATACCTACTTTAGCTAAATACTGCTAAAGCATCATTTAACCAAGCTAAATAATGCTAAAAACCTGCTTCAGCTAAAGCAGGCTCAATTCATTCTAATTTATAAATAAACCCACAGTTGTTCCAGTTTATTACTGGTTTCACTAATTAATAACGTCCTTAGTAACCACTTAAATGTTATGTAACCTGCTGAAGCAAAGCCTTTAGGTTTAGCTAAAGCAGGTGTTATCTGACAGTTTTGATTTGTGACAAATTTCGAGAAAATTTGTCACAACTTTAATGTACTCCATATTACGGCACTACTACAAAACTATACGACTGCTACTAAACTTTCAAAGAAGTAGCTTGCCAATGCTAATCTCAAACAACACTATGCAGACACTTTGTCTACAGTTATGAAGAGTCACGTCACAAACTGATTAATTCAGTTAGTAATTCTTTTAAAACTTTGAGGCATTCACAGAAAAGTAAAACTTTCCTCTCCAGAAAGTCATTCGATTCTTAGATATTGAGACAAGATGGTGACGTCATGGCAGAAAGTAGCGCTTCCTGACTCAGTGGAAGATTTTGACTCTTCATACGTTATACATGAAGGGGCACATCCAATATTTCCTAAGCTGTCACATCACTTTATTTGTGTCTGAAGCTAATGGCTACAATTAGAATTAAGGATGGTGGTAAAGGACTAATGATCACAGTAATGTGAGGACCAGGGAGAGTGCAAGACTCAGAACATCAGTTTTATGACTGGATTAATATGTAAGACATCGGCTAAAACTCAGTTTCAAGATTAGTTGTCATTGATTCTCATGGACTTATAAACAAATTTTTTATTTTTATTTTTTTCCGGCGTGTTGGAAAATATCAAACAGTGTATCAATCAACACCTCAAAGACTTGGATTCGGATCAAATCAGGGAAAATACAGAGTGTTTTTGTAGATAGTATTCCTTACCTTATAATGCAGTCATGTAATCTGATTTTCCGATTTATTATCCACCAGTTTGCCCAGTGACTTTAAACTCGATCTCCACTAAGTCATTTGGTCTTGCCACCAATTGTTTTATTGGTAAATTCAGCTTTGTCTTTGTGGTCTCTTTAATGAGACTGATGTTTCAGCTGTTCAGCTTCTGGCCTGGCCTGTGCGGCTCAGGCTTTGAAAATGGAGAGACAATTTGGACTTAAAGCAAGACCGAGCTTAAAGTAGAGATGAAAGAAGTTGTGGAAGTACCAGTTGTATTGATGGAAACAGCTGACAAATGAGTCTGGGCTGCCACTTCCAGTCTTTTAGTTAATCCACCTGCTTATTTTCAGATTATTAATCAGTTATTGTAAATTATTGAAACTGATTGTAAACGACAACTTCATGACGTCTAAGGAGACCCTTTAGTTTATGAAAAATGTTTTAGTATGGTTTATCCTTCTGTGGTTATAAAAGAAGAACCAAATGCAGCTACAAGATCTAACTTTCTGCAAACATTTTTTCTGTAAAGTATATTGTTTACTTCATAATCCAAATTCAAGACAGGAGTCACTGTTTTATCTTCGTTGTATTTCATTTTTGTTCATAAAGTGCAGTAGTGAAGTTAGAGAAACAAACCAGAAATAGAGCTAATCACGAGTCGAGTCACTGCGACGTTATTTGTTTCTCCATCTTCAACCTAATACTGCATGCAACAAATTATGTTTCATACACAAACTTAGGCAACAGTGTAAAAGGGATGTTTTTTTAGCAGCATGGAATTACTGTAGTGCCCCGGGGCATCACACTCTTAATTGGACTCAATGAATCACTGTTAAGACATGTACAACTGTAAAATTGCTTATGAATTCTCTGCCTTGTTTGGATAAAGAAAGGTTTGTGACTTTGTAAATTCAGAGTTTATTTAGCATATAAATCCTCTTTAGTATCATATTTGAAATATAAAAATTAAAAACCCTATTTCAGACCAGTGTAGCCTGTATTTAGTGAATTATACATGCGAAAGAGCTGCTCTGCTGCTCTTTCCTTGGCTTGTTGTGACTACTTGACTCCCAGCCAGACCCCTGATCTTCCCACCCTCTTTAACATGTTTTTTCAGCTGTGTTTACATTCCCCTAAAAGTTGAAAAGTGGGCTGAATGCCTTCCCCAGTCCTCACCCACTGACATCTGTCAAGTCTTATTATCATTCAAAACCATCATTCCTCAGCTCTTGTGCATAGTGAGCTCTTACAAGTTGGAAAAACTTCCCAAAAATTCACAGAGGGAGACAAACATTGTTTCAAGGTCACTTAAAACAAGCTCCAAATGTTTTCAAGTAACCAGATATCTCCAAATCTTTAAATGAATAAAAGAAACTATAGAAAAATGGAAAATACAGACATTTTCTGAATAAGATCTTTCTAAGACATGTTTTTTGGATTTTAACTAGCTGATTGCTAGAATGAAAAGACTAAAATTACATTGCAGCCGTAATGCTTCATGCTAGCCTTTGACTTTTGCATAGGTACTGCATATTTAATTTGTGATCAATACCTTAAGCCAATATGTTTGCAAGCTGGAAAGAGTATTGTGTTCATTATGCTTTATTAGTAAGTATGAAAATAGGCCTACTGAGCTATATGACGTTTCATTACCATTGTTCAGAAAGTCCCATCCTATCTCTTTATCTGTTATTGATCAGTTGCAACTCTGCCTTAGGCAGTTATTGTTAAAAAGAAATTTACACAGAAACAGAATGACACACGCAGCAACAACTAACAGATTTTCAGCTTGATCGGTACAGATCGAAGATTGGATGGTTGGCATTTCAAAAATCAGAAACCATCGACACTGCGGTATCAGATGGTAGTGACAACACTCTTCAGTGTGTTTGCTGCTACTGACAGAAGAAGGCTCAGTATTTGTTATTTTTAGCACAGGTTGTGTGTTTCAGAAGGAAGTTAGAGGCAGTGCAGAGAGGTAGAAAACAATTTTAAAGAAAAATGTATTTTCTATGACATGTCTACGGTTCTTCTAGATTGCAACAGAGCAAAATACTTTAAACTTCACTGTGTATAGTTCAAAACTTTGAACTGAGATTCAGTTAAGAACATTTTCTTTTTCTAAAAATTACAATACATTTTTTCACTGCTATTTTTTTTTTTTTAACGTTCTTATTATTTAAGAAATTTTAATTAGCCTAATATAACATTAGGAGGTCAAACAGTCATAGATTTGGAAGTCAACCACAAATTTTCAGTCAATATGCATCTCAATAAATATGTTTCGTGTAAGATCCACCAAGATTTAACGTTAACACTTGATAAATGGGAATAAAAGTTAATTTTTTATTGAAACTCTGACACTGATTTGTTACCAGAATCATAAACTTCCAACTAAACTTCTGTCACATAACTATGTGGATATTACAGCATTCAGGTTCATTGGCTTATTTAAGTCCGTCCTCTAGTTCTGTTGCTTCAGTTGAATAGCAGTAATTATTTGGTGACTTCTGATTTTTACTGTCTTTGATAATGAAATAAACCTCAACAAAAACTAGAATCCTGGAAAAGTTTTTACATAATTTAAAATCTAAAAAGAAGACACCGTGAGCAAAATTGGTCTGATAGTTTTTCAAAGACGCAACCTGGCAAAAATTTATTTATCCAAAAAACGACCATGTGATGAAAGTTTTAGCCATCCATCAAATTTTCCAGACAGCCATTTATTTAGGCGGTCACGGCATGGTTACTTAGTTATGATGATGGACAGTTGTGAAGAATGTTGTTCCCCTGACGAGGCCAGGAGGCAGATGGATAGCGTTGTGGTAATGTCGTCAAGATGTTAGCAGTCAAGTTGCGTCATTTGTAAAGAAGGAGTGATGATTAAACCAGATAGATCACTCGCATCAGACTTTTAAAGAAGTGTAGCATTTCAATACCAATCAGATAAATGGACCCATCCTTTTCAGGTTTTATGCATAGAAATGTTCTCAAAAGCTTAAAATTTGTATATAGGAAGTGAATATCTTAACTGAAAATCAGAGGGCTTCTTTATTATTTCAGGTTAACAGCTGGACCTGCACTGTGAGTGTGTGTCCCCTCTAAAAAGGCCCCACGGCACAGATTCATCCAAGGCCGGCTTCTAGATGCCATAAATAGTTTGTCTGAGTGCAGTACAAATGTTTTCATGGTTCATCCTGTTTTTTAATTCCCAGCATTTAACTGTTTGCGTTAACTGCAGACAGTGGGACCAGTAAGAATCTGTTGAGGTGAATTACGGCCAGCAGACAGAGAAAGTTCCAGTAGTTTGAATCTGATATGAAGGCAAGTGTGATAAAAGGTGCCACACTTTATCAGTGAATCTCACGGACCCCTTGAGGGTTCTTTGAACATCTCAAAACTTTTCCACGTCTAAAGAGGGGTTTTTTTTCAGCCTCTTACAGATGCAAATTTATGAAGGTTTCCCTCCAGTATCACAAGGTAATAACTTTTATTCCCAAATTGATGGCGTTTCCTTTTTCTTTGGAAACATTGCGTTACCTCCTGCCAGAGGGCCTGCGGAGCCCAGTCTTTCTTCTGTCGCCAAATGACCAAAATGAAATTAGATTTTCCGGGAGGAGAAGTGAAAACTATTTTCAGAAAGAAAAGTGGGACATGGTTAAAATTGACCAGAAACTGCACGTCATTTTGTATCCTGTCAACCTGATAGGATACGAAAAGAAAAACTTTTTGTTTTGCTTCCTGATATTTGCAATTGCAAACATCCTCTTTTTGGACTAACTGAGTTTTTTTTTTAAATTTTTTTAGTTGCATTATAAAATTTCAGGGGTTCTTTTAAGGTGAAAAATGGAACGTCAAGATCAGAGACTTCCGAATAGGCTCTGCTGCTTTTTTTTTGTTGTTGCAAAAACATAAGTAAGTTTAAAGTTAATTGGTTTCTGTTGCGTTCTGGATTTTTAACTCATTTGTCTCTATAAAGCATTTACTGAAACATCCTGTCGATTGCACCGCTTTGCCTTTGTCTGCACAGTTACTACAAAGCTTTGACGTGCATTGAGTTTATATTGTACTCAAATAAAAATCAGTTTCAGATGTGGTCTGGCAACACGATGCTGTGCAGATCTTTTTCACTCATCAAAACAATGCAACGTGGTAAAATTCACAGCAGTCTGCTGCTTCATTATGATAGATGCCCAAAACCTGTCATGTTGCAACACGATATTTCTCCTAAAGCCTTCATCGCCCGATCCGTGGTTCTGGCAGCGTTGTGATGTCCTGTTGCTGCACGTTTCCCACAAGCTCAGCTGTTGATGGAATGCATGGTTGGTGGAGTTGAAATACTTTTTAGCAGGATGGCATAGATGTGCAAGCTTCGTCAGAGGGGAGTGAAGCATGACCTGCTGAGGGGTTTTACAGCACTTTTAAAACCCAAAACACACTCGGGTTCAGAATAGATTAAAACATTTGTGGCAGGGACAATCTAGAAGATGTTGAACCACAAGAGGGAATCTGGACTGTATGATGGTAGCTAATTTCATGCGAACAAAATTAGTTTTGAAGGCATTTGTTAAAAATGTAGCACTGTGATTAACTTGGTTGTTTTTATGTTTAAGGAAGATTGCTTTTTTTTTTTTTCATTTTATGTTCTTTTGAATTCTTACTAGCCAAAGTACGAATCCAACTGGATGTGCACTTACCTTGAAGACGTAGTCAAGATTTGTAATTTGGAAGCAAATCTAAGCAATACTCCCAGTGGGGCCACTATTTCCCATCTTTTCGCTTCATATACTGCAGGGTTTCCCTCAGTGGCGGGCCACTAGGCTTTACTTGTGCCCCCATCAGCCTGGGCATTGTTTATTTACTTCAGTTTTTTTTTTTTTTTAATTATTGTCTTTTTCAAGACTTTATAGTTGGTGTTTAGGTATTAATCTTCTAGTCTTCCAATAATGCATAACTATCAAGTGGTACTTTCAAATTTTCTGTCAACTTTAAACATTTTTTAACTCACAAACATGGCGGTGGGCTGGATGACTGCCCTGAGCACTGGGGTTAGCAAGTTCTCTGGAGGAAACCAAGTGCTGATACTTAAGGCTTGTTGTAGATATAAAAGCTGCAAGTGTTACTTTGAAAGGCTGCACTTGATTATTAACGAGTGACGTTGATGAATTATGGGATGTTAATGACTCCTAATAATCCGTTCATAATGGTGACTAAATGAGTATATCTGAGAATAAAAGCTGCAATAAATGCCATTAGGTCAATTAGGAAACAAAACAAACAAAGCACATATTTAATATTTTCTCTGATTTGTCGGATCGCTGTCTTCTCTCAAGAGACACAACAGAAAATAGAAGTAATTAGTCACCATGTTACATAAGTCTTATTGCTACCGATGGGGATTTTAACGACCATTATATACCAACCTTTAAGGTGGAAAGAACTTGCCGTGTTTTGAGAATCCACTTACCTTCATAACATAAATGAGAAATCACACTTTCATGTTCCTTTTTTTTTGTCTTTATGATTTCCAATACATGCCAACCGTATCGAGCTTTATCTGAAATCTTCACTCTGAAATTTAAGATCCATATTCGCATTCAGGGTCCCGCGTTCACGTTGAGCAGTGAAGAAATTCACTTCCAGCAGTATTTGGTTCCTGGTGTCTATTACAGATTAGACTTCAAAGAGCTAATTTAGGACTGACATCCTAAAAATAGAAGAGCAACACAAGGCTGTAAAACTCAGCAGGGAATGCCTGTGTTCACGTTCCTAATGAATTCATTTCTATGCATCACTCGCGGTGCTGATGGACTGCACCATCTTGCTGTGTTTTAATGACGACCTCATCACTTCTATTGCACCGATCAAGAGAGTTGAAGTATATAAAAAAGCGATACACTTGATATTCCCTACCCAGATTTTTTTTTCTCATTACCAGCAGTTCTTTCTCCTATTTATGGAAATCCTATTAAACAGAGTGAAAGCAGATCTGTCTGTCATCCCTGGCAGGGCTGCAAGTAAAAATTATTTCATTGATCGATTCATTTATTCAGTATTCTGACGATTAATCGTTTATTCGGATAAAAAAAATTGTCACACTTTGCAGATTTTTCGTTAAAATATTAAGTCTTTTCAGTTCAGTGTTTGTAATACATTAGAATATGGAAATAAACGACTAATTCAAATAGATTTTTAAATAAGAAAATAAGCATTTTATTTCCTAAAATGCAATAGGATAGCAGAGAATTTCTTTAGCAACTTGGGGAGTTTTGGGTTAAATGTGTTTTACGAAGGTGCTTATATCTTAAATGCAAAATATATGTATGTATTTGGTACATTTTGGGCTAAATTAAAGCTCTAAATATGTTTTTTAAGCAAATAGCATTTTGTTTTGAATCTGTATAATCCAGTTAACTATTAATCGATTACTACAATAGTTGATGATTATTTCAATAATCGATTAATGATGATTAATCATTTCAGTCCTAATCCACGGTCGGATTATTCAGCACTATCTTGAGCTTGTATTTTTTTTTTACAACCAAATTTTCCTGTTTCATTCAATCTGTTTTTCCTGAATGAAATGCTTCCGGTGCAGACGAAGGATCAGAACAGCTTTTGTTTTTTTAAACAAACGCATTCGGGTGGCATATACAGCAGATGCAAGGAGGAAATGCCTCGGGTTATGTTTGTGTTTTCTCAGCACTTCACAAGAAAGCAAAGATGCATTTTTTTTCTTTTTTTTGCTACCCAGAAGATTTGTGTATAACTGCTGAAGCATAAAAATACATCCTTTAGTCTTTGAATTTGCTCCATGGAAAACCAAGTAGTTTTATGGTTTTTAACCTTTGAAAGAAAAAGAAAAGTGGAACCAGATTTTACTGCTAACCGTTACAGTTTGTTAATCCATCCATCCATTTTCTTTACACCCTTGTCCCTAGTGGGGTCGGGAGGTGCTGGTGCCTCTCCAGCTACGTTCCGGGCGAGAGGTGGGATTACAGTTTATAAAATGAAACTTTAATAAAATTAATAAATTAATTTAATTAATAGATGTATTGATCAAGATATGTTTCAAGAATGTATGATTTCTAGTATAACCTCCAGTAAAATTGTCATTGGTTTACAGTATGAATACCAAAAATTTTAATACAAATGTATAACATTAGCAACTTTATTTTTATTTTAAAATTGTACTCCTATTGCTGCCAAAACGTTAATTTATAACTGTTTATTATTTAAGAATAATTTAATAACAGTGGTTTGCAAACTTGTTGGAACATAAAATGTTTCTTTTTTCCAAATATGACCATATTGTTGAGACAGGTTTCCCAGTAGAGTTGAATCTCAATTTGTAGTGTTTACTCTAAACAATAAAGTAATAAAAGGGGACAAAGCATATTTTTTCAATCTGTCCTGCTTGTTTGAACAAAAAATTCAACATTTTGACAGAATAACCAGGATGTGAGAAAGATAAAGATCTCACCAACTTATACATCAGAATCCAATATGGCTGCCATGCATATATACAGTATTTGTGCAAAGTTTATTTGTGGACATTATGCATATAATGCAGAGACAAACAGTGTTTTTAACTCATGTTCCTAATAGCAATTAGCCTGTCAAAAGCTCATCAAGCCCCATGCTAGTTATTCAAATTGGAGCATAGTTAAGTGTAGGGCTTCACGATAAATTTTAAAAATGTTGTCATTGCAGTGCAATATTCATATTATGTAGAACTGTTTGAATTTCAATAGTTATTGGCCAATATATTCCAGGTGTTATGAACATGCATTTTTCATATCAGTGTAATATTTACTCAGTTGGACAGTGTCTCACAGTAACAGATGCTCACACTGGACACTAATGACATAACTCAAAATATGATTTGTGTCCAACCCGGCAATCAAAAATTTACCAACTTTGCCATTTTTGTAACCGTAAATAATTCAGAACGGCTGAATTCGTTTTTCTTCTATGCAAGAGAAAGGGTATTGGTCGTCTTTCAGTTAGCTGGCCAACAGTATGCAGCAACAAGTGGGGAAGGGGCAGAACTCCATTCCTTCAAACAGCTGGAGAACGTGCCCTTCTCTCTGGCATGTTCTCTAGCATCTCACTTTAAACTGTAGGAACAATATGAATTTATAATAAGCAGCCTATTCCTAATTCTGCATGTTTTTGTTTTGCTTTCTGTGGCTATATTTGTTTTCAAG
Source organism: Brachyrhaphis roseni (assembly GCA_903066815.1). NCBI lineage: Eukaryota > Metazoa > Chordata > Actinopteri > Cyprinodontiformes > Poeciliidae > Brachyrhaphis > Brachyrhaphis roseni. Next base: position 48,358 of record CAEFZY010004732.1, on the reverse strand, counting down.
CAGTTTTATAATTGAGGACCTAGACATATGCACATCTATCAAGTTTAATCCACCTTAAACTTGATAATGTCATTTAACTTAGAGAGAGTTTCTTCCTTCTGATTTTAGGCGCTCTTATAAAATGCATGGTGTCTGGCTTTTTCGTCTTCTCCCATGTCTGCACTTTATTTTCCCGCCATCTACCTCAGAGGACTTTTAACAGTTCTTTTTCAGACTAAGAGAGGCTTTTAGAGACACGCAGCAATCAGCCCAAAGAACGAGGACAGTCTGAGCAGGCAGGGCAGAGACATTATTTTCTACTTAACAATCACAGCCCCATTCTCCCTTTCCTGTCATCCCTTGTTTTTGTTCACTTCTCCCCAGGGCTGTTTATAGGAACTCATTGTCTCTGCTTTTGGCATTCACTGCTCTCAAAACTTTGTCTTTGTCATGGAAGTTGATCATGATAGAGGATCCACTTCCAGTGAACCTCTCTGGAAGTTTGACAGCTTACACAAAGACAGAGGACGACCGTTAAGCTTTTCCTCACTATCACAGTTTTTGGTTTCCTGTACTGTGTTTGTTTGACTTACAGTACTTTGTAAATGTCTACTGCATACCTTATTCATACCCCTCCAGGTCTAATCAGTTTCACATCTTAATGCCACTTGATATTTTTAATGTGACAAATTGAAGATAAATTATTAGATTATTGTGATATGACAACTTTTATTAAAAATACCATTGTTTCATACGGTATTCAGCCTGCTGCCAGCTGCAGACATAACAGATGATTTTCCAGCTTTAGTTTTAATCAGCATTATCTTCATAAAGATGTTCCCATGGTACCAGAAGCTGCGTTTCTATTGACCATAAAATTGAGCAATTTGGAATTACAAAAATAAATTTGCTGAATGTAAACACAGCACGCTTGTTAATAAAAAATGTTGACGCTAGGGTAAGGTGGGATTTTTTTGGCTGTATAGAAATTACTGTATTTTGCAAAACTGCAATGGAAACATTTTTTTTTTGCATCAAACGAGTCACATGATCAACAACCAGATGTTACTACTGGCAGAAATGACAAAGTAGACGACAAAAAGTGGTAGGAAGATGATGACACAGTGTGGTTTTTAATGACTTATCATGTGAACAAACTTATTCGTGTGTGATTTTAATTGCATTTTTTTTGTTTAATGGAAACATTACAATTTTGAAATTGTGTTTTTTTGACTTTGAGGAATGTCAACTAACTTTTGCGCTCATTTGTGATGGAAACAGAGGGAGTGTTTCTGTTTGTCACAGCTGTTTTACAGTATTTCACATCTATTTCTAACAGCCAAATTGTTGTTGTTCTTCTTACCCATGGAAGAATTTAGTGGGTGTTTTTCAGCCATTTGACCTGTAGTACTCATTATTAATGGTCAATAGTTGAGGAACAATTAAAAATCCATTATTTGAGCTTTGAAAACTAACGTTTTTATATTTGTAGCTTTTGTACATTTAATGACAGAGAAAAATGTGTGAAGTTTCACTTTTTTCACATTAAGAGTTAAAAATTTAGGTAATTTGACCCAAAACTTCCTGATCCTGGATGTCATTTATCCAAATCCTCCTTGTACTTCTTTGTACTTTTCAAAGTTGTACCTCACTCTTTAGAGCTCTGTGTTGTTCTCAAAAGGGAGCCAGACACGGTTGCCCTGCTAGATAATGGTTTTTCAAGCCTGGCACCATGTATACATACCTGAACTGTGAGTCAGAATTGTACACTCAGATTAATTTTGCTCCATTTTATCACTCTCACCGCTTTATTCGCTGTGATCTAGTTAGGCCATCATATATCTATCTCGACTGAATATTTTATGACGCAATGCCCTCCTCTGGCTCCAAAACCTGTCGAAGCTGATCTGTCGTCATTCTGTTTCTATTGCTGTCCTTTGCCCTGCTTTTGGGTAGGAAAGGGCTGTTTCTGCCGCTTTTACTGTCAATCAGGTCCAAGTGGCCATCTGAAGTGGTCATTTTATATCACTTCGTCTTAAGAATTACAAGCTCCATGTCTTGTGATAAGTTTTATTACTCTTTAAATTATGCATAGCAGTCTAACACAAGTAATATACGTCTCATGTCAGGACAAATTATTCCCACGTAGGACTCCTTTTGAAGTAAATTTTAAAAATATTACTTTTAACTGTTTTTATGAAGCAATTTTACATTAGTAAGCCACCGTAGGGATGGTTTTAGCTAAGCTGTGTTGCTGTAAGAGTGGATATAACATTTAAATCCAATGCTGATATTATTATCAAACAATAATGCAGCAGGAAAACATTTTTATAAGATGGTAAGAAAAATGTTAGCAATAGTATTGTGATAGAGGATGAGGCAATTAAAAGTATGGCAGAAACTGGACACTTGTATAGGCTAATGTGGCTATACATTAGCCAGCTGCAACACAGCTGGCTGTTGCAGGAAGTTAGAAAAGCAGCAGTTTAAGTCTCGCAAGACCTATTCCTTTCAACATAAGGTCACAACTTTTCATCATATTTATTCATTTGTACCCAGTTGCATTTATTGGGTAAATATTTGCTTGCAGTGCAAGCAAAATAGTTTTGAGATAACATTGTGAGCTAACCCTGTCCTCTTCTAATTTGTGAGGTTATCACAAAAAACAGACTGACTTGTGCAGGTTTCTAAAGATGTTTCTATTGATTTAATGTTAAAATCACTTTTTTTTTCTTATATTTATTCAGTGGATGTAAGTATCGGCCGATTATTAATCACGTAAAATTAAGGAAATAAGGGTTGGGAAATCAGCTGATTGTCTCGGATTGGTTGGATTGCTGTTCAGTGCAGTGTGGTATTTAGAGGATAAACAAGCTTCCAAAGGACAGAATCATATTCATGTCTCTAACTTTATTTTTTCAGCTTACGTAATTGTTTTTATTTCATAGTTTGCATTTTGTAACCTTAAAACTTCACGTCACTTTACAGAGTTGAAGATTTCTTAATAGTTTTAAAGAGGCTATGCAAATGTTCAGGCTGTATTTGATTTACTACCGAAGATAACAACTGACAGCAACTCTTAGTTAGCAGCTACAAAGCTCATATTTTGCGTGTATGGCACTGCATGCAGAGGCAAAAACAATCCAGTGCTTTGCCGTTATCACTTAGTGTCAGTCGGCTCCTCGAGCTCAACCTCGCTGACGCAGAAGCCCTTTCATTCGCTTTGATCTCGTTAATAATTGCATGCCATGCAGCTGAAAAAGAAGGGCAGATTTAAAAAGCAGCAGAATGCTACAAATGATAGGGATAATAATAGCAGGGGACTTGAGACTTTTGAGGTGGTTGAGTTTTAATCCACTATTTTCTATTCAGCTGTTTTAGCTCATTGTGATAGGTATGCAGATGGTCTCCGAGTCTTATTAAAAAACAAGATCTTTTTTTTTAAATCAATGACAGTATTTAATGGATTTACAGGAGGTGGATTTGAATTTTTGTATTTTCTACTGCTCTTTTTGGTTGAAGGTCTTTTTGTGATATTTTTTTTCCCTCCCTGACAAATAAAAGTAGAAGACATGCTGTCCTCCACTGTGTCCACCCTGGAGCAGCTCTGATTGGGCTGATAACAGAACGAACGTCAGCTGACTCGGTGGCAGAACCGAAGAAGAAAAGCACCAACCGGGGACACAAGCAGGCCAAGAAACTGAACTGTTTTTGTTTGTCATTCTCCTTTCTCCACTGGAGCTAGAAATGGATTGCGTTAACATTCTTCCATTTCATTGTCATCGCTGAAACTCACACTCACCTGTTGAGTTATTCTCATAGAGGCAGATATTTAAATCCTAAAAGCTCTTAATGTTTTCACAGGGAGTCAAAGGCATACTGGGACTGCTATGGTGTGTACATTGTAATAAAAGTGTGTATTTTTCGAGTCATGTCAGCTCAAAAGTTTGCCTGATAAAATTTCATGAGTTTTTTTTTTCCGCTCTGTACAATCTTCTCCTAAGTTAGGAACAGAGTGAAAACAGCATGCAGAGCAGGTTGCATTATACAAATGGAAAGCGTCAGCAGCCAAAACAGTATCATTCGCTACCAATACCATCATAAAGAGTAAAAAAAATCGAAGTTTGTTTCTGGTAAAATGTACAAAAATGATTATCAGTTCGAAAGTTGAAAGTTAATTTATTTTTATTTTTTTTTATGGATGCAGCGATGTGAAAATTTTGGGCCGATATCTGATATTAATATTGCTGTTATGGCCGATAACCAATATTTACAGATAGTACTCCTTCGGCATGGTGGAAAAAATGGTCTCACCACTAAGTTCACTTACAGGAAGTCCACACATCTTTAAAATGTTAAATTTGTTTAAAAATAAGTTAGCCTTAAATACATTAATCATAGGTCTTAAATTCTGTTGAGGCAGGACTATTTTATACTATTCTATGTATTGTTTTCTTTTCTCATAGGACTTTTCTATTAGGCAAAAGTTTGAGTTGCACACAGAGATCTTCATTGAGTTCTCTGACTCGAGATGGTTGAGGCTACCGCTAACTAGAAGTTAATACACGCTGTATCCATGATACAGCTTTTTTGCATGTATCATGGATAAGTCCAAATTTAGTTTCAATTGACTAGAAGGCTTGTGTACATTTCTGTAAACATATAGGTCCGACATTTCATTCATAAAAGTCTTTAAAAAAATCTTAATTTTGGGTTGATGAAACTTGCTTGAACCCTGGACTAATATCGGCCTGGATTAATTTACGAGACTGAGACCAATATTTATGAAAAAAATTACTAACGTCGGCCGATATTGATATCACCGATATGTAAATTCTTCTGTTTTTACTTACATGCTATAAAATTCAGTTATCAAAAGAAATATTCTCATTTTTTATAATAGCTGACCATCTTTTTGCATGTTTTTACTGGTATTTGAGGTTGGAGGGCCTCCTTGTCATCACCCTAATCTTTAGTTTCCTCTACAGATTCTCCATGATGTCCACACATATGTGATGATAAACAAGTTCAAGTCGAGGATGTGGTTGTGTTTTCCGTGAGTGTGTGTGTTTATGTGTGAGAGCACAGATGACAGGAATAGTTATGCATGGAGTTTTGACTCGCATACAAACACAGAGCTCACATTCACAAATGAAAGAGGGGTGAACCATAATGGGCAGGTTGGCCATTTATAATGGTGCCTAACCACAGGCATTTTTCCCAGAAGCAATCTGACATTATGTGTGGTAACATGTGGTTTCTAGCAGCTGACTCACTAAAGACTGAAAAACTCAGGTAGCCTCTGAAAACAAAAAACAGCACAAATCTTTGGATCCTGGATGTTTGGAAGATAAACAAGCAGGTCATAATTAGACAACTATTCTGTTTTTCAGGAGAAATTTCAAATATTTTTTTCTGTCAAAGTTAAGGGGCTGTATGAAGCTTTGTACATCTGAGCACTATGCAGTTCATAATCTGAACATAGCAAAAAATACTGCCAACCTAAAAAACACCTGCAACTGTAAAGTGATGATGCAAAAACAATGCATTTTAAGAACAACATATTCTATTATTTCCACTGCATAGTTATTCACTTTTTTGTGCTGGTGTCATAAAACCAGAACAGAACGCATTAAGTCAATGCAAGCCTGTTTGGTTCTGGCCTTTCTCTAACAAGTAGCGCCGTTTGGTTTCTGTAAATCATCAGGATTTACAGAATCCTTTACAGAAGGAAAGCCCCCTTATTATCACTTAGTCTTGCAGTCAAATGGAGTGATTAGATTGATAACGTGTTCAAGGATTTATCTTTCATCCGATCCCAGAAAAGGACAAGCATCAGTCACCACAAGGCCTAAAAAGTATCTGTGTTTTTCTAATCCATCTCCCAGAAAACATTTGCTTCTGTAAAGTGTCTGTTTTTCATTAAGATGGCTAAGCTCTGACAGACGTCAAGGCATTGCACTCAGCCTCTTACTTTGATTTAAGCCTGGGTTTTTTCTGCCTCTTTGCTGTTTTTTGTCTTTTATGCCAACAGCAACATTTAAAATGCAGCCTACCGGGATATTTCATTTTCACTTCAACCCCAAATAAAAAGTCGCCGTCATCGCAGAAGTTGGTGCTTATTTTTGCACATGTTGACCTCGTGTGGCCTCTCCACCTACTTTGACCTGACTCTTTATTTTAATATCGACCCTGCTGTGTAAAAAGCCAGATGTCAGGTGATGGGGGTGCTTACCCCAGAGCAGGTCAACCGCCCACTGCTGTCACATCTGCATGCACACCACCTCCAGAAAAACGTCCTGCTTAAAGCGAAACGAACTGCCAAGGTGCCGCCAAGACTAAACACCAGAGAAGCTGGTATCCATCATTTGTGTTTGTCTTCAAAATGTTTTGAGTGTTTCAGTGAGAATTCCTCTGGTTTGTTTCAATTGGAAAGAGAGCGAACATTTTGATTTACCGAAAGTCTTTAAAGTCTCACAGAAGTGACAAACTGACTGCGGAGGCAGCAGTGGAAACTTAAGCGGCAAACCATCTGTGGTGAAAAAAACCAAAACAAAAAAGAAAAAGATTGGTTTTGTTTAGACTGAGCATGTATGTGTTGGCTCATAGGTTCCTGACACCCTAAGAGTTATTATCTTAATGGTATTTTCTTAAGGAACAAACTTCCAGACAACTGTAAAACAGCTGAAATAGTGAATTCCTTTAAATCTCAACTAAAAACCCACCTGTTTAGAATTGTATTTGAAACGTAATCAACTACAAATTAATGGTGGAACTTGACTTAATGTAGTTTTTGATTGTTGTTTCTATGTTGCATGACTTCGTATTTTTGTGCTTGTTATGATGTAAAGCGCTTTGAAATGCCTTGCTGCTGAAATGTGCTATACAAATAAAATGCAATTGATTGATAAGGACATTTCACAGAGATTTGCTATGTACTTTTTTATATTTTGTCACATAAGAACAACAAATAACAATTTTACTTTGGTGGGAATTTTATGTGATAGACCTACAGAAAGAGCCACCATTTTGCTGCATGAAACAACTGCAGATGTATTGGCTTATTTTTCTGTTTGAGTTGCAAATTTTAAGTCTTGAGTTCAACTCAATTCATGAAAACTATTAATCACAGAGAGTGTTGTAGCTGATCCTGTCACAATAAGCAATTGAGTTATAATCACTTCCAGAAAGGGAATCCTATAAAACCATAAAATAAAAAAGATACACTCTACTTTGATCAATTATTATAAAGTGAATCAAGTAAAAAAGAAGAAGAAATCTCACAGATCCAGTGCTTGTAAGTAGACCTGTCAAAATAAACAATAAATCAATTAATTGCATAATAAACTAAAAAAAACTTGATAATTTCATTTTCTTGATATATCGGTTTTCTCTTTTTTCTCTCTCTTTTTACCAAAAATCAAATGATAAAAGTCTTCAGTCTGGTGTTTTGGTCTCAACTTATCCCGTTTTTTTATAAAAGATATTTTTGTCCTCATAATTTATTTTATTTGTTGTTTCTGTTGTTTTCTTTATTTATTTTGGATATTCCAAATGCCTTCAAGTTCCAGTGTTTAAATGTTCATTTGAATATAAAGTTGATCTTCGAGAATGTGTTCTTGCGTTTTTATGTTATTACTATTATATTACTTGAAAATGTTCTCAAAGCAATCTTATCGTTTATCTGGATAAGTTCTGGGGCAATTTATCGACGGCAAAATTTGTTATCATGCCAGGCCTATTTTGTAAGTTATAGTAAGAGAATATAACTTGGCTGTAAAAGATATCTGACTGCGTGGCACTACAGTGACAATCCCCATAAAAATCACAGAATTTATTTTCCTCTGCTTTTTTTTAACTCTTTGTTAGCTCACTCCAAACGTCAATTAAACATCCTTCAGTTTTGATATAATACTTTTCTTCACTTGTTTCATTTTTATTCCATACACCTCGTCAGAGACATACCGGGTCGCATTCTCTGTCTAGACTCTGTATATAACAAGCCGTTTGGCTGCTGACACATCTATTAAATTAGCATTAGGCCGACCAGGAGCTTCTTGTGCTTTAATCCATATCACTGGCAGGCGGACAGCTGCTCGACTCTCTCCGTGCCTGTGAGATGTATGGTTAACAGGCATCATGGAACTGATAGGGCTCTTTGGGACTTCAGTTCTGCTGGGAGGATTGCTCTTAGCCTCATTCTTTGAGGGTTTTTTTTTAGTCCTTTTTTTAATCCCCTCTATGCAACATGAGTTGTTAACAAGCCCCGGTGACTGCTAAAAGAGTTGGGCGGACATTGGGATTGAGCATGAGCTATAATTACTACCAAGAAAGGAATTCTCTCATGTCTAGCTGACTTCATCTTATGCTACTTCTCTTACCAGCTTTATCTTCTAAGTTTTTCTGCTGTTTTGCCCCAAAACAAAACTTGCCTTAGTGTTTTTTTTTTGTCACAACAATTTTCTGTGCCTATCTCGCTCCACGCTCGTTCCCTCCCTTCGTCGTCACATAGCTCTTAAGCTCTGCCTCCGTCTCCTCCTCTCATTCATGCTCCGGCTTCTTCCCCACCAGGCTTTTCAAGTGGCTCATTTATCCGCCTGACCATAGACCGGATTCACATCAGCGCTCCGTGAGTAGTGTGCTTCCAGTTTGCGTCGCCATCTATGTTCGTTTCTCGTCTGCCGAGCCTCCACCAACTGTTGCGCCTGGAGGCTTTCTCGCAGGGCCACATGGGCTCGCAGACGTAACGATCACACAAGGTTTTAAGAAATTCCCAGAGAAATTTCCTTGAGTTTTGGAGGAAGGGGACTGTGCGAGAAGCAGCAGAGGTGGAGTCGTAGGCCTGATAACCTGCATCACCGCTGTCAGAGGATTAAACGAGGGACACCCGACACTGATGGGACACCCTTTAATTTAACAGGATGTGTTTGCGATGGACAAGCTGGCTCACATTTAAATGAGCGCACCTCATGCACAGAAAAGCTGGAGTTTAAATATTTGTTCAAAGTGTCACTTTTAGGCAGCTGTTGGATTTTTGGTTTTTGTTGCTCAGAAAATAGTTTATCCTGAGATCCACACATGGCTTTTTAACAGCTTTTCTAATTTGGTTTTATAAGAAGAATATTCCGTTTGATGGTACTGAATGCATCTTGGAGCAGCGTATTCTTCAGAAAGTTTCAATAGCAAAGCAGTGTTTTGTCACAGGAATGATTATTTTCCTTTTTTTTTTTTTTTTTACATTCTCTGCACATTTTTCTACTGTCTGTGGAGAGCATTAACATTAATATGACTTTCTACAGTCTTCGTAAATTCGAATTTTACACTTTGGAAAGTGAAAGAGTTTTGTACCGAAGCAGATTATTTGTTAATACTTTTTCTCTCCTGGGGGCGGGGATAGAACAACTTATCAAATTTAGGTGATAAGTTGTTCTACCAACTTATCACCTAAAACAAGCGTGGATTTATGATTTGTTTCTATAGATCACTTGCAAAATATAGCTTCAGTCTTCAGAAATGCATCATGTTTTTATGGAGCCGTTTGTTGAAATGCTAGGCTAACCTAGCATATTTCCTTACTGTTTCAGTATGACTTGTTTCAATATTCAGTTTGTAACAGATTTTATTTGGGTCCTAATGTGTTATGTGTGGACATAATTTACAGGATAAAACTGCAATTGCAACTGCTACTGTAGATTGCAAGTGTTATAAACTTTACGCTTTGCTTTGAACATCATAGCATTTTATGACTGGTGTTTCAGCTGCTTCCTGTGGATGTTTAACCTACATCAGTGAGCAGTACTCAGAGCAGACCAAATCACACAGTCAGGCAGGAAGAAGCAACAGCCAGTACAGCCTCTCTTTCTCTTTTGGAAGACATTGCAAAGGATGAAAAACACTTAAAATTTTAGCAAAAATCAGCTGCTCATGAAAATTTCTAGAATTGAGGATGTTTCAGCAAGGCTGGCTTGGGCTCCCACTGGCAAAAAACTTACAAACAGTACACTGGCATTTAGAATTGGGAGTTTATTCAAGGTTTACTTTCCTTTCTTTCAGCATACATGGGATTTCATCAGTGTACACGGGTTTTATCACTCTAGTCTCTTTTTTTAGCTCTAAGAGGGAAAAAACAACACACACTTGTGATGCCTACCACATCTCAAAACTGCTCACTATGTAATTGTCAATTGAACATCTGTTTTATATATATGTATGTAAGTGATGGTACACATTTTTCAGTAGAATTAATTAATATGTTGTTTTCCGTGACTATTTATCTGTTTTATAGAGCAGAAAAGCTGGTTGCCAGTCAGTTTATCTCTCTGTACTGCTTTTCTGTGCCCTAAAAATAATCCAGGCACACTCTCAGGCTTAAGTGTTGATTGGCTTGGTTTCATACCTTTTTTGTTCTTCACTTCACTCGTGTGAGCACCAAGAGGGTAAGCCAATGCTAAATGAACTGACAGGGAAACATTTGGAAGCCGTCCTCTGCCAACAATGAGAGACAAGTGTTGAAGCTTTACCTTTTAAATTAACAGAGAAAAAACAGGTCGCAATGCAGTTTTTACTGTAAAAGTTTTGTAACCTTACAGAAACCTCATGAGATTCTCCTAAACATTTTGGAGCTGGTTTTGTTCTGCATTTCTTTTTCTTGTAAATATAGGATAGACGGGTGGGGGGGAACATGTTTTTGTTAATGTAGGCTACAACATGCAACAGCCAGCTCCCACAGCTATGGCTCGACCACACTGATTTCCTGAGGTGTACGGCTACTCTGTGATTGCCCTGTAATTTAACAGACCTCAAATCTTTTCTGCATGCGGTGTGTTCACACTAAACTGCAAGACAGTTTTCCTTGGTAAACTTTTCTTTAAATCAGAGCTCTTTCCTGATTGATGTCTCTACTTACTGGAAACTGTGATCAAATTATGACGGCGCAATCTTCAGAAATCCATTCTCAGAAGGAGAAGTTATCCAAATTTCACTTAGTTAATTGAACAAATGAAATAAAAGGTCATTTTTCAGTAAAAAGTTGTAGATGTATTTTCTCCTTTTTTTGTTAATACAGCTAAGTATACTGGTAAGCCACATTGGTTGTGTTGTTGTCCATTTTAATTATCAAAGATACATCCACTCTAAAAACAGTAAAACTAATCAAACTTTCAGTTGGTGCTTTTAAGTCTGTAGTCAATAAGAAACAGAATGGGCTTGATATGATTACTAAACAGAAAAAGCAGATAAGAAAGGTTTGCCACAATTGGCCAATACCATTACACTATTAATATATCCCATCATTCTCTTGCAAACATTACCTATGAAATTGCAGCTTAAAGAAGAGTTGTTTTGGACTTGTCAAAACATTTCGTTGCACAAACATCAAGACTTAGACACGCTTGTGCTTAGCCACCACTGTGACCAAATTTACCTAGATGCTACTCAAAAGTTGAAGCAGTGGACTGATAACATTATATATTACTATGCTATGCAAAAGCTTTCTCTGCACTAGTGAAGTCATTAACTTGAAGAAACCAATCATGTGATCAGTTATTGTGGCACAAAATGAAATGAGTTTGTGATGTCACAAAAAAGATAACTCCATCTTTCTTGTCACAGCAGCAGAATGTACACAATATCAAAATGGGGGAGAAAAAAGAGACAATTTAATGATTTACAATATGTTTCTTGTAGTTTAGATCTACATATAGTAGGCTAAGAAATAATGTAATTGCAGGTTTAGGGTATAAAAGTCAGACCTAAAAATGTTAACCAAAATTTTTTTTATGAAAGTCAGCCGTGGGTGAGAAGTCACCAAGGCAGCCGTGGTATCTGAACCACCAAGTGACCTAGAGACCTTTTGGTCTCTGAGTCACCTGGTGCCTCCTGCTGTGCCACCTGCCGTCCTCTGCCAACTGTGGCTGTGGATAAATATGCATTAGACCCACAGCATATTCAACCTTAAATAAATGTTCATAAGTCAGCTCAGAAAGTTAAGAATGACAGTGCTCCCTTAGCCAGTTACTAGCAACTACTTGTAAGAGGCACATAAGTATGAGGTCTGGCTGCAGACCACTTGTGTGTCCTTTGCTCCTGAAGTGTTTTTTAGAGAGAGCTGAACTGCACCTGCTGCTGCAATGAGCTAGATCAACACCCACATGTTGTCTTTTTGATAGCTTTAAGCTCACCTGCTTGCTTAGTTTGATTATAAATGCATTTGTAAAATCCCTGCCAGATGGATGGATGACTAGCGTTTTCAATATATCTAATATATATATATATATATATATATATATATATATATATAATGTAATGATGCAAACAATTAATCAACTTACGATTCATTGTCAAAATTAGTTCAAATCAATTATCTAATAATGCCAGCTTAGTGTGGTAGTATTGCTACCATCCTGAAGAGGGCGCCGCTGGTCAATCCTAGGTGGAGCCAGTTGATACTGAAACAAAGATGGTGGAGCCATACCAGAACAGGAAAGAGAAAGAATCTAGAGTCCAGCGTGGGATGCAAAATTCACTTTATGCTATTCTGTTTTGAAATATAAATACTTGACAGGTTCCTTTAGTTTCACGTTATTTTTTCTAAAACCCCGAATGTTATGAAACATTTAGCCCTTTATGTGATGGAAAAAGACGGTCGACCCTCTTCATACAAGAGAAAACTCAAGTTTTTAAGAAAATGGCTGCTTATCAATTAATCATTAGTTGAGCAATAAGGTCAGTGAACTTTATATCAATTCATTAATCAGAGGGTATCATTAAGTAATAGACTGTGAGTTTAATTTTTATATCTGAAAAAGCTTTTTCAGTTCACTCCTGTTGCGCTGACCAGTGTAGAGAGTAGTCTGAAAAGGGGTCCTTATTGAGACAAATTTAAAAAAATATTTTTTAAGGAAATCAAGCTTGCCACAAACTATTATATTTACTAGCATCAGTGGTATTCATAAATCCATTTTCAGAAATACTGAGGTGTGTTGAAGGTATGGATTTAAATCGTGACTGCTTGTGTGGCATCAAGCGTGCCACTAAGCTCTGGATTTTAAGTGATGATTTGTCTGTGGTGCTCCACCAAGCCATGTTGTTGTGTAAAAACTTCCTGTGCCTCGTTGAACTTAACCACAGACGTCAACTATATTGAACACACCATGTTTAAAAAAAAACACACAGGCTTTCAAGACAGGCTTACTCTGTAATCTCTGACATTATCTAGATCATAAACGTCAAGCTTTGAGAGGCACACTGCGTTTTGGAACTTTAAAGCGTGTAGGATATTTTTGGAACCAGCTGAGCTCACTGGCTTGCATTGTACAGCTTATGGGCCATTGAGTAAGAAAGGTTGGTTAGGTATTATCATGTGATGTAGACTGTCCTTCAGGCAAAAGACGGTCACTTGGTGGCTCTCTTTGCAACTCGTGTGGTTGACCAATTGCTGAATTTAGCTATTATATTTTAATCCTAATTTCAAGCAGGAATAACACACAAAAAAACTTACATGACTTATAGTATTAATTGTAACAACTGAAGTTTTAATGCTTGACAATTGCCTTGATGTATTTTTTGTGGTTTAGCCACTATCTAACCCGCCACACGCCAGTAGTGGGTCAAAATGAAATTGAAAAGCGGGGCGTGCTGTGGTGGCACAGGGGGTTAGCACGCCCCACGTTTGGAGGCCTTAATCCTCGACGCGGACGTCGCGGGTTCGACTCCCGGTCCCGGCGACCTTTGCTGCATGTCTTGCCCCCTCTCCTCGCCCTCCTTCCGGTCAGCCTACTATCACAAAAAAATGAGGGCCACTAACGCTGCAAAAACTCTTCGGAGAAAAAAAAAAGAAATTGAAAAGCCTGTCTTGTAGAGACATGGATTTTTTGTTTCCAATTTTTAGGGTCATGATTCAGTTCAGAAACTACCTTTAATTAGAAAACCGATTTTTCTATTCAAATGGCCTAGAGATTGTTGAAATTATCTGACTGACAAGGGGAAAAGACATTGTAAATAAATAGAATATTTATCTAAAGCAATCAAATTCCATCAATTTACATTTAAACAAAAATAGCATTGTGCATAAAATTCTGCAACTTTAATTTCCAGTATTAGGTTAGCATAGCTGCCTGGCTTTTTCTTAACCCTTCCACAGTCTTAAGAGATAGAGTATTAGAGTATTAAGACCCCATGAGTTTTTTACGCTGTCTGGCGGAGTCGCACTGACCCTGTGTGCGGTTTTCCGATGGTTTTTTTTTTGTTTCGAGAACTGACAGTACCCACTTCCCCACTGTCCGACTGTGACATCTGCTGCACTCATCCGGAGCATCATGCTTAGAATGATGGAGGGCTAAATAAACAAAATATCAAAGAATTGTTCAAAATACATATGACGAGAAAGATGGCCAATTGGGCACGTTTTAGGATATGCAGTATAATTGCAAATAGTGGCAAAGACGTACAACTTAAATGCATTTTAAATAGATTTTTTTACTAGAACTAGGAATTAAGATTCTCAAAAGAATCAATAGTTCTTCTGCATCTCTGCTTTGATAACAGGCTGAGGAAGGTAAAGACAGAACGAAAAGGTGAAAAACTTTGAGCATAGCTTAATGACAAGCTGTCAAGTCATTCTGATGCTTTGTTCACAAAACCTTTCAATTAAACTGTTTGTGTTTATGGGTGCCAGTGATCTACTATTGTCATTAGTGAATCCACCATATAAAAGCCGTACCAAGTGATGAACAACACTCCTTCTTTTAGAAACCTGTATTGGAGGTCAAAGTTGTTTTTGGAACTGTTTGGAGACAAAGTTGAAATTAAGGGATAAATTTGATCATTTGTAGAGCCTAACTGCTCAGACAGGAAGATATTCTTTTCTTTTATGCATGTTATTATTTACCTCCTTAAGACAAATTGGAATCTGCTGAAATTGGTAGAGGCAGGTCAAAACTCAGCAAAACCTGGAGACTGGAAAAACTCCACAAAAGTTTGATTTCTGCATGTATAGTTTGAAGATATAAATAATCTGGTCATATTAGGTGAAAAATTGAACTTCATAGTGGAGTTTGTAGCTCTGTTAGGGTTCTGTACCCTGCTTCTCGTCCAATGACCGTTGGATATAACCACTGGCAAGGATAAGTTGGTATAGACAATGGATGGATGGATAACTACATTTACACAAGCACACAGATTCCACCTTGCTGTTATGTTTTGAACAAACAGGGAGCCAAAATGAAACTATAAAAGAAACAGATACACCCTAAAACATAAATTTAAGATGAGGTGAACTTTCCTTGAAACAATAATGTGCAGTAGTAGTACTTTTTAGCTTTATTTGGAGGGGGTAACACTGAAGTAGATAGTGAGTAGGAAGAGCAGCACGTCAGCATTTTTAACAACATATTCTACCTTGTGCCTTTTAAATCTCTGTGGAAAGCAAGGCTGAAATAAATGTTAAACTCTAAGACTATATTCTAATTTAAATAGCGCTATGCCCGATAGACTGGGCAGCGTTTAGCTTTTTAACAAATAAAACATGTTTGCAGTAAACCAACACTGGAGGGCTGAGTAATAAGACCAGCTGGGAACTTAATTTTCCTGAATGCACTTGGAGATATAAAAACAGCCATAGAAGTAATCAGTACGTTTATTTTTACCCCCTTGATGCTTTTGAAAATAAAAAAAACAAAATGCAGAGACACAGAATTAAAAGCCGACTCATGAGTCTGAGTATGCAGTTCAAACTGCTATTATTGCCATCCGCTGTAAAAGCAGCAGCAATGGCTCATGGTATCCCTGGAAGGAGCCGAGGTAATAGTATGCCAGAGCTGTGAGTACTGCTTAGGGGAGTTTAACAGGTAGCAGATGGACTACTAGAACCAGCTGTTGTTTATGAGGCAAGAGGGAGACATTGTGGTTTAGAGTTCAGAGGCAAGGACATGTGTGCAATGGCACCTGTGAACAATCTTTACTTTGATGGAAATCTGCTGAGATGTGCAAACCAAACAGGGTTGCATTGACTCACTACAACCTCTGAAGAAGACCACAGTAGTTTAAGGCAATAACAGTTTGATGAAACTGCTTATAGTCGACATATTTCTGTCTATTCTGTGTTTTAATATGTTTTATTTTGTAACATTTCATAGAAATAAGTTAGACATATGAGGGCAAACAAGTTAGCATGCGAGCTACTTCTCAGTGCAGCCCTAATAAGAATGATTGCAAATGGCATAATGGAGGAAAATTGTTGTTCCTTAATTAAGGGAGATCGGTGATCGGAATCGGCAGGTCAGGCTTTTTAAAGATCAGTAATCGGCGATCGTCCAGAAATCTGCTGGATTGTACTGTAAAATAGAACTATGTGTCTGGAAAATACATAATACTGCCCCTTTAAACGCAGTATTATGCTTGTTTAGAAAGTTGTACAAGGACCTT
The DNA here is from genome assembly GCA_903066815.1 of Brachyrhaphis roseni. NCBI lineage: Eukaryota > Metazoa > Chordata > Actinopteri > Cyprinodontiformes > Poeciliidae > Brachyrhaphis > Brachyrhaphis roseni. The sequence goes on along the minus strand of CAEFZY010004732.1, from coordinate 31,957 downwards.
TGCTTCACAAAATGAGATATGACAGTTTTGAAAGCTGAGAATCAAATATAGTCTTTGTCCACATTAGCCAGATGCGGTTTTTCTTAGGGGCCCTCACTCCCTGTTCACTAGATATGCAAATAAGCAATAAAAAAACTGTTTTTCGAATGCTAATATTTTATGAGTTTTTTTTTTCTCTGAGTTCATGTGTTGCCCCCAGCTGTTGCCACCCAGTGGGGTGAGCCGTATCAAGAACCATCACAGGGAATATGAACATGTACGACCCTTTTCTTTGTCTTGCATACAACGCAGCTTTCAAAGACTTTTTATCCATTTTCATTTCATACAGTAAATTTTCCTCATTCAAAATAAACTAAATTGGCTGTTACAGAGCAGCCAAGGCCCTTTGGATGCCTGTGGTTATTTTCATCGCAAATAAAACGTCTAATGTGGAACATTAAAGGAATCGTAAAAAATGGGGTGATGCTTTTTTTTGGTTTTTTTGTTTTGCCTTGTTTTTCTTTTTTCTTTTGTTGCATAGCAACCCACATGGAGCGACTTACTTTGCATCAAATACAAAACCTCCAACTGATCCTACAACAAAGGAGGATAGGATTCTGATGGGCTGAGCAGTCCCAGTTTGCCCATGAAAAGTATGTCTTCTCTTCACAGTTGGCATTAAACCCACCAACTGGATTAGGAAAGCTGTTACTGTCTAGTTTATTTTCAGCACAGTCGCAGCAGAACAAGGCAGAAAAGAACACGCCGCAAAGACTCGAGGCGCTTAAAGTGACACATTATACTGAGCATTGTGCGTTCAAATCAAACCGACGTAAATATGCATTGCATTTAGTCTCTCTTGTGTTTTCTGGCCTTTCTGCATACAGTGAAGACAATGTTCCTTGAATACTAAATGTGTCAGCAAATCTGACAGCTGTGTGATAAGGCAGCGGTGCTTTTCCAGCGTATTGTTATCACACAAAATTGGAAAGTAATGTAAAACAGTATTTAAAAAAAAATTATTCCATATTTTTGCACTTAAAAAGATTAATCCATCAAAATTTTAAGCTGGATTTATTGTCAAAACCCTCTTGGATGATTTACAGTAGGGCGAACTCTGTACAGTGGAGTAGGGTGACGTGAATATGACCCGACATTTTCACAAGAAGCAGGCTCGTGTCAACTTTTGCACATTTGTGTCGGATATCTGATAGCCGTTATGCAACCCCGTGCCTGAACTGACTGGGTCTGACAATAAACTATGATCTGCTTCACGTCAAGCCCCTCTCTCTGTCTCTCTCTCTACTTCGTCTCCGTCTTCCTTCTTTCTTTCCACACTTTTCATCTCTTTATCTCGAGTAACTCTGCCGTGTGTGTGCCTCTCTTGTCATCTGTAGGCTCCAGCTGCAAGTGCTCTCAGCTCCATCATCTGGGACTCCGTGGCCGCCATGGCTGCTGCTCCTGCTTGATTCATTGCACTGTGAGTTAGCTTCTGTTTTATGTGAGAATGCGTACGTATCCAGGTCTCCCTGTCCACCTGCGTTTTGGCGTGCCATTTTTTTGGTTGTTAGTTCTGGAAATGAGCCGTGCATGCGCATTCAATCAGCTGTAGAAGCCTCACTGTGTCACTATCAAATAGGTTTTTGTCATATAAATTTGTCAGTAAAGCTTTTACCTGTGACACTGCAGTAAATTCTAGTTCTGTCCTTGAAATAAACTAAAGTTATAATTTAAAGTTTAAAAAGGTGAAAGAAAAAGTAATTAAAGGTATTAGGAATTAATTTCTTTAAATTTCTTTTTGTCTTTAAAGTTTACCATAAGTACGCTAATCTTAAATTTTGCTATAGCCAGACTTCTTAATCTCTTATGAGAATTTTTTATTTTTTTTTCTTCACGGGATATTTCTGTCAGGCAAAAGTTTAAATCACACGCAAACATCTTCACTGCCAGTAACCATCTTCTAATGTATGCTTTTTAGCTAGCCTGCCTAGCTAGCTAGCTTTTTCAGTGTCCATCATTAGTAAGTTCATATTTATCGCCAGCTGATTGGATGATGTTTGTCTTAACAAACAGCTAACTTATGTTGCCAACCTATATGATTTATTTATTTGCAGTTTTCTTTTGTACACTCTGTCATCGCGATAAAGGTCTTAAATTCCACTCATATAGATCTTTAAAAGTCTTAAATTTGAGTTGGTGAAATCTGCAGAAACCCTGTGTTTTGCTGTGTTTTCCCCCTTCACACGCACCCACTCAGACTAATTGCAGCAAAGCTGTCATGCAGAGAACTTTCCTCCTATTGAGACTAAATTTAAGGGTTCAAATTACCAGACACTCCGGTTAAAAATGTCGTAGGAGTCATTGTGCCAATGTTGGGAGCAGTCTATAACAGCCTTGTTTAAAAACGCTACGGGAGGAGGTCTTGCAATCCGAAAGTTATGGGTTCGAGTTTTGATTGAGGCGTTGCTTGTTTGGACAATTATTTCTTCTGGTTTTGGATGTTGTGCAGCTGGAAGGATTTTTTCTATTACTTTTTTATTATTAGGTATTTTTATTACAACTGGGAGCAGCTATTAGTATCTCAAAAGCTTAAATAATACTTGAGCTTCGACCCCAAGCAGAGAAAGAAAGAGGAAATTCAAAGCATCTCTTCCTTCCAATATGGTATCTGCTGCCCAGAAATTGAGCTGTTAGCATGACATGACAGTCAGGACACTCTCATACAGCAGCAATTTGAAGTCAGAAGCCTTTTTAGATTTGTTGCGAGACTGACTGCTACCAGATATCCTTCCTGCCCCACAGTGACTCTTTGAGACAGCTGTGATGTTACAACAACTTTTAATTTCCCTTTGGACTAAATAGAGTGTTTTTAAATTGATCTGTACAACATGACGTAGGTACAATTTTTTTTTTGCATTTTACCTTGTGGTGAACTGGTGTGAAGTCTCCACTAACCGTCATGCGGTCTTTAGAGTTGGGGTCATTTGGACCCCACAAGCTTTTGTTAGGTCACACTGACCCTGCATGCTCTTCTGCTAGGTTTATTCTGTGTTGGTCGTTTCGGGAACCAGCGGTCTGATGGGACAACCCCCAATTTTTCCACAGTGTTTAATTTGGAAGAGATTGGTCAGTAAAATATTCACAGATAAATTAGATCATATTGTCACAATTATTTAATGCAGTGAAAAAATATTAGATTCCAACTTTAGGGCTGACGGTATTGTTGTTTTTTTTTAACTATATTTACGCTGATAAATAAACTAAGGTAGAATAAACATAGCATATAATATAGTACAAACTTTAGTGCTGCTCATCCAAGATCAGAGAGTGAACTATAACATTCTATAAATCAATATGTACATTTATCTATTAAAATTTTTTTTGAATAAAACATAAACATTTTGATTCAACACAGGCCCACTAATCAAAGGTAGAACTCCCTAGTGTTTATAACACATAAATCCTTTTCTGTCTGCCTGTTGTGTGTTTTACCTGGAAGGGAGAACGGTGCAGGATAATGTTGAAATTCCCCATCTCTTCAGCCATCTTTGGTATCAGTTACTTTCTGCTTGTGTGTTTTGCGCTTTGTTTTTCAGAACAGCAGTGGTGTTGTTTGCACCTCTTGGTGCTCATGGAGCCAGGGGGCTCCACTTTTCCACATTCGCATAATAGAACGTTTTAGTTCTGCTATTAAAATCCTCCTGGATTCTCAGTTTTCATTTGAAATGCCTCGACTGCTGTGATTTTATTTTTTTTTTCCTTTTCGAGATAATCCGTGATGTGAAACAGAGTCTGTGTAAAAACATATGAATTTTGTTTTTCCCTCCTCTGACGAAAATGAGTTCATAAAGGCTGCTGTGAAAACGTTCCAAACTCAAGACAGATTTTCGGGTCAGAACCACCAATCTCCAGAGAGCACTTAGCAGGGCTTGGAAACAAAGTCCTACTTAAATCATTAGTGGAAAAAAAAGGGGCCTGTCCCACCATCACTACCCAGCTGATGCTGTCCAAAATCATAATGAGAAGACAGAGAGACATTCTTCACTCACAGAAACAGTTTCTTTTTGGTGGTGGTAATTGGGAACTGTTATCAAATCTGTTCCCTTGTTCTATTTTCTCCCAGAGTTGAGAGCTGTAGCAGAAAGAGCCGTTTGTTCTTTGGAGAAAGTAGGACAAGCTTCTCCAGCTTCATTTCAGTCAGAGCTCATGTTTCCTGTAGCTTCCTGAATATTCCACATATACAGCGTTATAAATGTCCTCCAGTTAGACCAAGTGTGAACACAATTGGCTTTTATGTCTTAATTTCTTACATGCATCTGACGTGTTTATTCTGTTTTTCAGTACAGATAAATCTTGGTAAATTAGAAGAGTTATTAAATCTCAGTAATCCAGTTTAGCTCACACACATTATATATATTCATATTTCAAGCGCTGGTTTTTGTTCATTTGATGACTGGCGTAGAACTAATGAAACGCCAAAAAGGAATCCTGGTGACTTTGATAGTGACCGTCAGCTCAGCTTCATTGTTGCATTTAGTATCTCTTGTCTTTCTTTTATGAAGACCAAGAAGGGTCAACACAATATCAAAAGCCATAACAGCAAAAACCCGTGTTGGAAGTTATGCTAATACGTAATGTATGGTGAAACGGATTTTGTGATAAAATGTCTGGAATTTATTCTAAAACAGCATTTATGCTAACACCGAATTTGTGCCAAAGCAAAAGTTATGCTAAAACTGAAATGATGCTAAAATGGAATTCCTTTATCCCACTTTAGCATAACTTCCATTGTGGTTTGTGTTGTTGAGTTGTAGCTTTTGCATTTTTCTGGCCCTTCTGGGCCACCGTATCTCTATAAGCTGCCATAGAGAATTTATGTGATTTAGTTTTCTGCTAATGAAACACTTTGATACCCTGAGCATTGAAGCAGGTGTCTGTAGTTTTGTGAGTGCGGTCAGGTCCCGAGTCCTGCTGAAAAATGAAATTGGTATTTCCATAAAGCTTGTCATCACTTGTGAACCTTTTTCATTATAACCTTTCTATTTCCTCCACTCCAGTTTATTTGCCTTCATAAACATCCGGCTTCTTTAGCATTGAAGTTTGGTGTATATTCTGTCTTCTGGACAAACATCGACTCAGCAGTGTTCCTCATATCTCTGGTGTCCATAACGTGGCTAGAACATAACGTTACTCTAGAAGTAGTTTATCTGTTGGTTCTTTTGTTCTATCTGAGACAGATTTTTTTACTTTCTTTAAATGAAATCCACTTTTTGAAATTAACACTTTTGTGCAAACTGAATCCAAGGGAATTTTACTTTTTGAATAAGATTATTCACATAAATGAACTTTAAATTGAGATTGACGTTTACTGGGATGCATATTTATCCATTAGTGTTTTAAAATATATTTAAAAAATAGAATACCACTTTGAACTAGAGCTACATATTTTATTAAGTTTATAGTTTTTCTGTTGGGATCTTAAACAACTGACAGACCTGATGCCAACCCATTATGGTAACAGAAACGGTATAAACATGTCTAAGACATAATAGATATCGGGGGGGAAAAACAACAACTCATGAATGCAAGTTTTGCAGTAACTGTTACAGGCTTACGCCACATTAAGTCAAAAAGATTTTTGAGTGCTGAAAGTATCACAGGGCATACCTTGCCAAGCGAAGTGCCTAAAACCCCGTGTTAGTGAAAGCAATGTTGTAGTCATTTATAACAAGTGTATCAGTGGGACTTGATGGCCTTGAAGCCGTAGGAATTTGCTGTGATCCCATCTGATTGCTGTTCCTTGCATCCCCACTGGCAGTCTGAAAAGATCCGGCTCTGCTCTTCTACCGTTCATTTTCCCTGATGGACAGCCTGGCTCTTTTTACCACAAGGTGGAGGACGGGAAGAGAGTCGGTGGTGAGAAAGCCTTCATGAACTCTCCATAGTCATAACCATGCAGCCTCAGGCTAATCTGTAATTTTTACACTGCAGTGTGCAGAGTGTTATTGAATATGAAAAGCTGTGACTTTGTTGTTCTGTTGCAAATTTGTTGTTCTGTTTGTTTGTTGTTGTTGTTTTCTGTAAAAGATATATGTTGGAGACAATTCAAACTCTGTTACAATAGACCAGCTAGAGCTGCATTTGTGTAGAAATATTTTGGGAAACAGGATGTCCTGCATCCTTAAAAAGTCTTAAAGTTATGTATCTAAAACGTAGGCCTTAAAATGTCTTAAAATCATTTAAAAATTACGTTTGAATTCAGTGTGTTATTCCCAGTTCTTACCTTTAGTCTTGTCAGGATTCTTTAATCTCATATATTCCATGTATTTTTGTTTTTCTCGTGGGACTTTCCAGTCAGGCAAAAGTTTGAGTTGCTCTCATATTCCTTGCATTCTGACTTGAGACGGTTGAGGCTATTGCTAACTAGGGGCTAATGTACCCTAGCTAGCTAGCTTTTTTGTGTCTATCATAGGTAAGAGCAAATTTATCACAAGTTGGATAGAGAAAGTTTGTACATTTCTGTGGAGATACAGGTCTTACATTTCATTCATAATGGTTTTAAATTTGAGTTTTGTGTGGTTGGTTATTCCAAAAAGACAGTAAATGTTGATCAAAACCCTAGAAAAAAAAAGTTCTATGTAAAAAATACTGCTTTTACACATATTTATGGAATTAGAGTGGTTTTTAAAAAAGTAAATATTACTATTTTAACAACCACTTCAACCACATTTTGTATTAAAGTGCTGTATGTCACCAAGATAAATCACTATTTTATATAGGCCATTCTTGCAACTTCTTCTATGTACTGCACATGAATGTTAAAGAAAAAACACTCCTCTAACAGCAGCTATATCATCACATCTGATCCCTGGATAGAGGAATTAAAAGATCAAGAAGGCTGAAAAATGAATGCATGCATGTCTACGCAAGTTTTCCGTAGGAGATGTGGTCACAGCTGGAAGGGAGCTCTCAGGAAAATGAGTGAGAACTGCTGAGTTAGTGTATATATTTTAGATTATTTTAATTTTATCCCAATCAATACATGCATTAATTTTTAACATGCAACAGTATAACTGGCTCATATTAGTGCATCAGTCATCTGCTGGCTGTTTTCTAGGAGTGTAACAGGAATTCTTGACATTAGAAATTGGAGTTTGTCTTTCAAATAGTCTTCAGATGCTGCATCAGCATGAATTTGTCTAGTGAAATTACTCTAAAATAACTATTGAGACTATTAATTTGAAATAAAAAATGAACTGTTTTTTTGAGTTTCCCAGGTTCTCAAAACACTTGAAATTGGGAAAAGATGGACAAAGTTTGGAGGTTTCTTTTTTTCCTTTTCCTCAAGCCTGAACAACTGTGGATAAAAATAAATAAATGTATTTATTTATTTAAAGAAATTAAGTCTTTTAACACTAAAAGACTTAATTTCATCTTCAAAGAAGTTCACATTGAACCAGTTTTATTTCTGTTAAATTAACACGCTTCATGTTGCTGCATCAATGCTTATCAGTCATTGTTTTACCAGTGACTGATAAAACAATGATGTTTTATCAGTCATTGTTTTGGTTTTTCACTTCATACGTACACTTATTCAAAAATACAAAGAGCCATTTCACCACCTGTTTGCTCTTTAGACAGACAGTTGTGGTTTTTAAACAGAGTCTAAAATACCAAACTAATAAAAATAAAACTAATATTTTCTTTTACTTTTAAGTAAAAGTAAAAAAAAAATATTCCCAAGCTGTCATTTAATTCAGGTCTGCATTTAGTGTTCTTCATTCCTTACATGACAAGTTTGATATTTATAGAATTTGAAATAAACCTGGACAAAGTTAGTCCAGATGCTACAAAGCAGTGAAACGGCTCAAAAAATGGACTGTAAACTAAGCTGTTGTTTAATTCTTGTTGGAAGCTACAAATGACTTGTTTTCAAAGAGATTCCAGGTTGATATATTTTTACTTAATGTTTTAAAAACTGCATTAAAGAAATCTAGACATTTTAGTCTGGGAAAGTGTGAAATATTGTAATGAAAATATGTAGGAACTCTAGAATCTGGACTACATTTAAATCGATTGATGAAACCTGGACTAGATAATTGTCCACTAAAGACAAAAACATGGATTAAAATGTATGAACTATAGTTTTTTAAAGGCAAAAAGAATACCTTAAGATCAGACAAGCAATAACTACCAGCTAAAAACTGGTCATTTAAGGTCTGTATTTAATGAATCTATAAAAAAACTATTGGAGACAAAAAAAACTTGTTCCCCCCTCTTCCAGAAAATATTGCTAAAGTTTTATATCTTTCTTTCTTGTGTGAGAGATTTATCATTACGTCTTTGTGGGAATTGCCTGCAATACGTCTAAATTTGCTCTCTTCTTGGAGCATGTGAAATATTGCACTGCACGTTTCACCTTTATGATTTACACACAGCACCCAGAAAACATTGTTGTGCTCTGGAGACATACAGAGTATACAATACAGAGTAGTCTTTTGGCTAACTATACATGTTACCTTGTGGATCTTTGGAAACAAATCACTTCTGACACACTGAGCTCATGACTCACATGACTGATTGCCTGAACTGAATTAGCTGTTACTGGGTTTAGAGCGCAAACATGACGATACTTGAAGATATAAAAAAAATAATAATCCAAAAACACACAGTACAAAGCTGCCGCACAAAATTATTCCCTTTATTTTTTTTGGCTCATTTATAGTCAAGTTGGATTATTTATTTATTTTTTGTCTTTAATGTTCAACACCCTATATCGCCCCCCTACTGACAGTTTGTATCATAAAGGTAGGACAGATCTGAACTTAAAGGGAACCGAAAACACAAAATTCACATTTGGCACGTTTTCGTCTATTCGGGTTTCTACTGCTTCTAAAAACAGATGAAGAAAAGCCGGTTTTTGGCAATTAGTTAATGTTTTTTTAACGTCGTAAACCAGCAGGCATTGCCCTGCTAGCATCGAAGTCCAGCCCATGACTTATGTTTGTTTGGCCAGCTGGTTTTACTGCTGCTTGCGCTGCTGGAAAAGATATGTGCGTTGTTGTTGACTTTATCACCCAGAAACCACTTGCTGTATTCTTGTTGGTTGTGCAGGGGGCTCCACTTCTGCTTTTCAAAGATGTGTGGATGCTTCATTGCACATCAGTTTGCAGACGTTTTTTTTACATTCAAGTGTAAACATTGAGTTTGGGGGCGTGGCCAGCAGCAGCTTATTTGGATTTAAAGTGACATCCCATTCTGAGAGGAGCTCAAGATAGGCAGAACTAAAATCTTGTTATCTTAGACCACCTTTAAAAGTCTGTTTTGGAGTAATTTTGTCACCTGAAACATTGATTCATAGCCATGTTTCTTGAATGCAAATTCTCCTTTATGGGTTTTACCTCCTGCAACATGAACACCTTGCTGTACTGAAGAGGATCTGATCTACAAACCTGCCTATCATCAGAATGCAGTTGAAGTAGATAATCACCTTTATAGATAATATTGTATACATGTATCTCCCTGCTGCTACATAAACTTTCCACAAACCCATCTTCCTGCTTTCAGAGCAAATATTACATAATGAATCTCAGTTGCATTTCTTTTGCTTGGGGTGTGTGTGTGTGTGTGTCATTTGTTCGCCCTGTGTGTTCTTTGTGTGTACTGTGACTCCTACGCATCTGGCTCGGTCTTCCTTGCCACTCTGCTGGTGTTTTTCTGGAGGCTAGCGGGTTGCCTTCCCAGGAGACGTCCACTGGCTCTTTCCCAGGCCAGGCTGCAAGCACTCTCCCAGAGCTTGCACAATACCAAATACCACAGAAGAATGTGGTTGCTTTCTCATTTCGCCCCCACCTTTTTTTCCCCTCCCTCTATTTGCTCTCCATTTTTCCTCATTTTATCCAAGGTTTTATACTGTCTCTCTCTTAGTGTTTGACTCATGAATGCCTGAAATGATCACTCTTATCACATTACACCATATAATTGTTTAAGTCATGACTGCTGGTTGAGTATAGTTCCAGATATAGCTTAGCATTGCAATAACTCTTCTTCTAACTTGCCTTCTTGCATGACTTGTAAAGAAACTCCATAGGCTGGCTTGATTAAAGCAAATAAATCCAGTGTTTCCTTTGGGTGCGTTATCGTCTTTTACTGTTTTCGAAAGTTCTCTTAAAAAACTCCTAATCCAGAATTTTGTTATCCTGTGATTATACAGAAACCAAACTGCAGATAAAGAGGCTTTAACCTGCCAACAGGTGATAACTGAACCCCCCTGTTATCAGTCTTTGTTTTGACAGTAACAAAGTCCTTGAGCATTTGTATTAGTTGTGTTTAAGGTACGTCTGTCAGTGAATCAGCTCAGAGTTGAGCCTATAATGGAGCGATTTAGTTGTCACATTACTCATTACTGTCTGTCAACACAACAAGCTTCAAGATGGCTTAGGCAAGTCGTGATTTTTGATCCGTTTTTGGTAAAAAGAGAATTCAGTAAGTCATTGTACAATCCTTGCTTAAGTATTAACACAGCACATTTAGTATTACAGTAATTTACCGTACTATGATAATTACTATGGTTTATACTTTTTACTTTATTTTTTCAGTGAATAAAGTAAAATAATTGGAGGTGGCATAGCCAGTCAATAGTGCAATCAATTTAAATTGGAGCATTTCTTGCTCCAATTTGATGTTTCAGAAATGTTCCAGTAAGACAACTGGCTAAATTTACATCATTATTATTATTTCCAGTTATTCAGACCACTCAAATCGAGTTCCACTACAGACACTTTCATCCATTTGCACTAAAACACTCAAATTCATTGATACGCTGATCAATAGCAAACATGGGGCTAAGTGCCTTGCCCACGGGCACATGGACATGTGACAAAGGGAAGCAAGAAGACCAAGGAACACTTGTAAGTTAGGGAGAAAGTTGTGAAAAAGTTCAAAGCAGGATTAGTTTGTGAAAAAATATCTTCTTTTCAAGTTTGAGTATGGTAAGAGCTGCAGAGATTTCCTTTCACTTGTATCACATAAAATCACAGTAAAATACACTGAAGTTTGTGGAACCAATAAGCAAGGTTTCACATGAGACTTTATGTAAAAACATAAAGTCTCATGAATACTTCTGAAAGGCACTGTAAACACTATTTTCTTAACAATTCATTAAGACAAATTAATGAGCTGGACAAATTTATAGGAAGCTGTGTTCATTGCACGATGCAATACCTGAGCAGGAGAATAACGTCTGTAGATCTCATAGGTCGTCTTTTAGAGTTATAGTTTGGCTGCCATCCAGCAGAGGGCGCCTCTGGTCATCCATAAACAGAGTTGATACAGAAACAAAGATGGGGGTCCATACCAGGATGGGAAAAAGAAACAGTCAAAGCAGGGTCAGATGCAAAATTTACTCTACATGGTTCTGTTTTGAAATATAGACACTCGGCAAGTTCCTTAAAACTTGTTAACTTGTTAAACTTAACGCTCCTTAATGGCGTTTATTCAGCCATGATGCACGATGAAGCAGCGTAGAGAAATTATGCATGTGCTGCAAAGGTGAGATAACGTTAAAAAAAAATTACATGATGGGGAAAAATCCCATGATGGTAATAAGCAAGGTTGATCTCAAGAGTTGTTGCGCTTCATGGAGGGAAGTGTTAGCATTCCTTCAATAACAATACAGATGGTATGAATATCTCTGGTCAAAGGAGAATTAAGAGTTTCACATATTTTGTTCTTTCCATCTTTTATTTTTCTGTCCAGAAACCTATAGACTCCTGTTTTGTTATATTTTATAAATATGTCTAAGTTAATGATCTAAGTCGATATTTAATACAAAATGAAAAATAATGTTAAAATCTAATGTTTCAGCATATTATGAATAAATAAGCCATTTACACTATGGAAAGACACTCTTGATACAAGAGAAAACTCAGGTTTTTAAGAGCCTCTCATCGATTGATCGTTAGTCTATCGATAAGATCAATCAACTTTAGATTTACTCATTAATCAGTAACTTGCATGCCTATCGGTGAGACGTTATTGGATTTGAAGCTAAAACTGTCTTAATGTCTGTCACTCATGAGAAAATGAATCAGTCTGGAGGAAGAAGAGTAAAGGTGTGTATGCTCTGTTTTGGGTATAAAGCACATCGATCATCTAACTCCTATTTCTGCTTCATTAGTATTGATGAGCCTTTGAATCATCACAGTCTCTGCGATACAGTGTATCGCCTTCTCCTCTAATCAGGATTTTCAAACCATATTAAAACATTCACTTATTAAAGCTTTCGTTCCTTTCTTTCTTTATTCTAGTTTTTCCTCTCCTGGCGGCTCTGAGACTTGTTTGGGACATAAAATCTCTTTTTTTGGATTATTTGTAGATCACACGCTGTCGTCAGTCGTGGTTGTGCTGTTTTCTTCCATATTATTTCTGCTTCCTGCTCTAGCCTCATTAACCTAAACTTTATGACTTACTGCTTTATCATTGAGAGAGGAAATGAGTGCTCTGAGAGCACATTATCCTCATAAGCACGTACACCTTAATTGCAAACGGTCTGCTTGCTGTTGTTGAACATTTACTTGTAGTTTAGTATTTGTATCGTCTGTAAGGGATTCACTAGTTTCTTTGTATCAATGTTTGTGTACAGAGGTTATTTCTGTCTCCACTTTAAAATTAATAATTAATTTATAACAATTTGCCTATTATTTTCCTCTCAGAAACGAAGAAGTCACCAAACTGGTTCACTTAAAGGATTTGTTTTCAAAATGAAAGTTCTTTCTGGTGTTTCTCTCAAACCCGGTACAAGTATGAAAATAGCAGAGAAGATTTTGTTTTTATTTTACGGAGGTACAAGTCTCGTCCGTATTTAGCTGTAAAGTAATTACAACTCATAGCATGTTTAATTGAGCAGCTAATGAGGCTTGTGGGAGAGAGGTCCTCGAGGCTGGAGTGACATGCGGTCCCTCGGTGAAGTGACTGAGCTGAAATTGGGTTGAAACTCCATATTGTGTGAAACGATTCAACCATGAAGTGGGCTTTAGTAGTGGAAATAAAAGCTTGTTGGGATATGCCACCCACCTCTGGGGTTACACAGTCACATTTACACATTGAAATTTGAATCAGGATTTTTTTTTCCCCCAGAGTAGCTGTTAATTGAGTAAAATGGTTCCACCAGGTAAAGATCCAAACTGTTGGCAGCACAGAGATTTAGAGATGGTCCATCATTGCGTTTTAAAGTTTTAGTATTCTTTTTGTAAAACTTAAACCTTCTAGGTCTGTGAGGTTCCCAAAAGGCCGTCAGCAATTCGAAATACAACATATTTCCTGACAAAGGTTGAGAGCTCAAAAAGATAAAACAAAATAGAGCTTTACACTACAGTGAACCTCTGGTATTCAAGTGGGTAGTAATAATTAAAATCCACAAATACTTGAGACCACTCTCTAAAAATGCTTTGAACTGCATATTTTACTGCTTCTGACATCAACTACACCTTAATATGGGTTAATAGAGACACTGTAAACCATCTTAGCACAACAGCGGGAGCTTGCAGTCTTTGATATTTCCACTCTTGGGCGTACAGCCAATCAGCACCAAGGAAAATAAATGCTGTTCCTGGATTGCCACTAGGTATTTTAGTTTCCCAAGCTCCATTTCCTTTCAAATATTTTACTTAACAAAAAATATGCAACTTGATGGGTTTTCCGTAAATATTTGTTGGAATTATGTTCCATAGAAAAATCTACCAATAGGTAAATCCATGAATACTGAACAGCGAATATGTGGGGTAGCCTATTTCAGATCACAATCGTCACAATTTAGTACCAGTGTGTTTTATATATATATATCCATATAAATATATATATGTTCTGGCTTTTTCTGGTGCAGAATCATGATGTATCACTCTCTAAAATGCGATATGATGGTGTGAATACTATTGGATTTAGTTCCACATATGGAAGTTGCACAATGCCTGCCATGTGAATGTGGGCTGATTCTTTAGCATTCTGCTGATTTTGCTTTAAAACATCTCATTTTACATATCAAGTTACCCAAGAATGTGAACACCAAAGTATTTGGATTAAAAACGGATTCTTCATTTCATCAAAAAACATAAAATGTTCTATTTTTCCTTTGTGTTTCTCAAACTACAAATGTAGTATTTTAGCTGGCCTGTCTTCACTATCTATCTTTATAGAATATGGAAGAATATAGTAAACAATATATTTTTTTATCAATAAAGCAGTCAATTCATACTACAGTTAGAGCTGATAAAAAGTGACCTTCGTGTTATCAGTAGTATTACTAACCGTAACGCAGCGTGTGCCGCTGTTGCAGCGGCTGTCCTCATTATCGAAGCCCTCTTTCCAAACAGCAGTAGAAAATCCCATAACCCATCTGCTCATGACTGTGGGTTTCAGCTTCACTTATTCTCCTATTATGAAGCAGGCTCAGAGAGCTCCCACTCTCCCTCAATAAACTTGTTTGTTCCAAACAAGCTCCCATACCGAGCTCATTTCTGAGGAAGAAGACGTTGCATCTCTGCGGAGGGCTGATTGTGTAAAAAACCTGATGTGAAATTTCAACAGGGTTCTGCTGTTTTGATGCATCGCTTACTTATTTCTCAGTGTCATTATCTCTGTTTTCATTGCGGTTATTGTTTTTTTATTTTGTTTTTTTTTAACCACTTCTCTCGTCTTTCATTTTTATGGCGCCTTGTACAAGCATCTTTACACCAGAAACCACATTGTACATTTACTGTCACAAATTTCAATGGTTTTTTTGGTTTTTATGATGCCGTTTGTTCTCTAACAAACCTCTGATGTCCTTGACAGAAAAGCTGGACTTATGCGCAGGTTAAATTACACTCTGTTGGCTCCAGAGTTGGGTAGTAACTACTTACATTTTGTCTCAGGGAAGCCAGGTGGTAGGGGTGCTAGGAAAGTCATCCTGCAGCCTATTGCATTTTTGAGTTAAAAAATATTTAAAATTGACTGAAAATTAGAAAATAATGCTAGATAATTGTGTTAATGGAAGACATTACTAACAATACCTAAACACCAACTATAAAGTCTTAAAAAAGACAGAGAAAAAAATACAATTAAAATAAATATAAGTTTGTAACTTATCACTTTATTCGCTGAAGTTGTTGGTCCATTATGGCGTTCCCGTGAATGAAAAAGACACCTGACCTCAGTCTCCGTATGTGTTCACATTCTGACCAAATTATGTTCTCATTGTGCTTCCAACCATTTCACCAACGAGACTCCTTAACCCGTCTTTGCTATCACTGTTACTAGTGTATAAAACAACTTACAATCATCAAACAAACAATGCTTAGCCTGGTGGGGGCACAAGTAAAGCCTGGTGGCCCACCAGACTTAAAATACACTGGGGGAAATATTGACTCGATTACATTTACTTTAGTAATTTTTTTTGGGGGGGAAATACGTTTAGGAGTACTAAGTTATACTTTTTATTTTTACTTGAGAAATTTCATTATGAATTCTTGCTTCTTTCTACATATTCTACCCACTGTAAGAAACTGCACTGAATGAAGCATAAGCTTGTTTTAGCAAAATATAAATAAAATAAACACCAGACAAATATACACGTGCAGTTTTTGTTAAAGTTTTATATGTTTTATATTGAAATTTGGTTATTTTGTAATTATTTATATTAATTATTTTTATTCTTGTCTTTAAGCTACCAATATTTCTTTATATCTTTATATTTTAATCCATTTGATGATGTACTTTTTAAATATGAAATGATTGGTGTTTGGAAGCTATACTCAATACTTGAGCAGCCTTTTTACCAAAAACTTTTTTACTCTTGAGTGATTTCCTGGAGAGCTGCTTTTTACTTTAACTTGAGTTAAAATACATTTAAGTCAAGGTTTCCCCCAGAAAACTTGCTAAGCCCGGTGGTTGGGCAGACATTTATACAGCACCCCATCGTGTTTTTGAATTAAAAAGTGTTTAAATGACAGGAAACTTGAAAATATCACTTGATAATTATGTGTTATGGAAAGATTGGAAGATTAATACCTGAACACCAACTATGCAAACATTAAAAAAAAAACTTAAATAAGCCAGTAAAGCCTGGTGGCCCGCCAGGCTTATAATCTACTCGGAGAAACCCTGGAAGTAGTGCTACTCTTACATGACTGTAATTTTTTGGTACTTTACCCACCTCTGGTTGGCTCTATTTACTAATATGTGTCTTCTTAGGGATACAGAAAAGTTCCTGTACTGCTCTGTGTTATTTTTATTGATTTTAACTCGTGCTTGTTGGGTCTTCAGAGGTATTGTACTCATCTCAGTGTGGCAGTCGATGCACCCACCAACTGTTGTGTCCGAAAACATAATTTAGATTCTGCTGGATAGAATGTGTCCTCCAATTTAGTCCTCCGAAATCACATTCCTGCCTCAAGCACTGCTTTCCAATCCCCTTCTCTCTCTACCCCACCGCACCAGCCGAGCAGACGGCACTTCTTTCCGAGTCAGAATCAATTTGACCCGCTGGAAACTGGTGCAGAGTCGACGAGCTTTGGGTGGTGCAGCACTATGGCTAAAACATAAGAGTTGCTAAACTCGTAGTGACATCTTTGCAATCATTCTCAGACAACTCCCGGATGCTTTATCTCCTTTAAGATTAGCATTTTTCTGGCATGTCAGTTCACTGAGCTATAACTGATGGGGGAAAATGATGAGAAAAGGCCTCAAGTGTAAAAAAAAAAGAAAAAAAAAGCTGAATGGGAAAGATGAAAAGATGGTCTTGGTGTCGGGATGTAAATAATGGCTTGAAGGAGCTTCCTTTCATTCAAAACATAATTCGATAGTCATCTCAGTGTTATAAATGGATGCGACAAAAGTAAGTATTGGAGTAGATTAATCAATGGATAAATGAATTTGTGGCACACTGATGAAGTAGAATATTTAAGGTGGACATATTGTAGTGGACAGATTTGTTACCTATCTTTAAAATAAATTAATATTTACCAATTGACAGCGCAGGCTAGGTAACAAATTTTCATCTCTTTTCAGTGCTCCATCTGGGCTTTCTCCCATTGACTTGGATTTTTCTGGTAGAATTTCCACCAGACAAATCAGCGAACAGAAGAAGTTGTAAACTTTGACATTGATTTTCTGTGCTGTTTTAGAATCGTAGTCTGCCTGTAGTTTTATCAATGGCAGTAGAGGAAGTGAATGAAGCTGTTCAGTCAATGTTGGCCACACTTTCACTTATTAACATTAACAGCTGCCTTGTTTTTATCAGTTCTTCTCTCTTTGCAGTGGGGGATGGTTGTTTGTAGCGCAGGTAATTTCCAATAAGCTTTATAGCATTGAACTGGCACATTTCATGTGTCACGGCCAAACATAAGCTATTGGGTAAAATTTAAACAGAGACCACGCCTCCAGGAAGTAATCGTTTCTCAATAGCCGAAGGTTCACACCGTCTGTACGAAGTGACGCATAGAACAAGGGGCTGGTTTTTACCAGCCTAGTTTCTAAGAGCATAAGGTAATTTTCCGATTAGTCATTCTTTGTTTTACACTACATCATACTGGAGTGTTTGCAGTGAACGTTCCAGTAGAGGTTAGCAAACTCCACACCTTATGTAGGACAGAAAAGTACCTTGCCTCTCAACCAAGCCTTTGGCTCGTAAATAGCATCAAATAGATGTTACAAAGACTTGGTGAAGCCAAGATGGCACTTTGATGTTTCAATTTTCTAGAGACTTTTTACCTTCCCTTAGAATACTGCTGTTTGTACTTTGTGACTAGATATATGTGGGTCCTCACCAGGCTAGTGGCTGGACCTCTGCGTCGTAATATTTCCACTGCAGAGAAACAGAGTGCCATGGAAGTTCTTAGAAATTCTTATTGATCTGAAATGTACAAATTATTGCAATTCCTCATTAAATGCTTGTGAAGATCGCAATACTAAACTCCTCTTTGAACATCAGGTGTCTGTTTGCTGCATATATCACACAACTTCTTCTTATTCAAAAAGTCCCAGTCTGCATTCCATGCCTTATGATCCTTCTAGCTTTCTGCAAATAAAGTTTCATCTCACCAGTTGCTTTCAGATGCAGTACAAATCTTGGGCTCACATGGTGGGCCCATGAAGCCTATGTTCTGGGGGGCAGCAGCACAGAGCAGCAGGTGTTGTGTGTTATCTCCTCTGCAGCAAAACCAGACACTGTTTGCTGCAATCAGATCTGGAGCAGATGGCCACAGAGTGTTTTCCTATGTTGAATCCCACATGAACAGCTCACTCTGTAGCATTCAAGGCAGTTACAGACAATGAGACCAAAACAGTAAAAGGCTCATTGAATGCCCCATTTTGTTTTACTGTCTTCTTTTTTTGTTTTTTTCTAGTAAGGGAAGGTCAGTGTTTGATTCATCATCTATGTGGCTAGTTTGTTGTTTATACATTACTTTAATCTAAGAGAGGGGTCAACGGAGGTCAAAGATCATGATACTGCAGCTACACATGACCGGTGGACTTTATCTCGTGGGTTTGAAATTCTGACTTTTTATGTCAGTATACCTTGCTAACGGTAACCAACCCATGCTGTAGCTAATGAAAAGGCCAAAGATTGTATAATGCTGTTATGATTTAAAACTGCTTTAGAAACAAATTAGTTCTAATTTATCACATTTCCATTGCCTTACATAACCTACATTGCATAATAAGCCAAAAATAGGTCACAATTTGGCTGATGGCCATCCTGCAAAAACATTAGCTCTGAAAGAAATGCTCTCATACTGAAGCAAAAGTAATTATACAGAAAGAAATATTGCTTATTTCATAGAGACTTCCACTTTGATTTGTTGTATTGTATAAATTTTGCCTCTATTGCGATAAGCACCCAATACCTACATGTCACACCAGATTACATTATCTCCTGGCTTCCCAGTTAGCGTGTGGCACTGATATTTATCTTAAGCACAGTAAGAAATGAGATTACAAGCAGATTTTGCTTCCTTGTGGTTGCAGTGTTGAATTAACTCTGAACAGATGGGGGGAAATAGCAAGGAATTTGAAGGTGATAAAAAGAGTTCTCATGTCCCTCAGTAGGGTTTTGTGCTTTGGGTTATTACATGAGTTTCTCCAGTCTGAATCAGAAAAATATTCTTATACTTTTGGAAAGACATCATCAGTTGCTTGATGTGTCTCTCCTGTGATTTTGTTGGAGTGATGGCCTGTATGCATTTTCCTGGGAGGATGCACAACGTGTGCTGCAACAGGATAAATCCTCTCCCACCCTTTACCAGTCAGTCAGCAAAGTTTTGTTCAGGAGTTCCTGCTGTATTGTGTCTGGCGCTGGGTGGGGTGTTCTCATGTTGAAGTCCATCTACACAGGATCTGACATACATGACTCCACGACTGGGTCACACATCTCTTAGCAGTGAGTCACAGTTTCATTAGGATTTGATGAAAAATAACATTTAAAAGGTCAGGTCACCACCTCTTAACCAAAACCCGCAAAAAAACAAAGCGAAACTTGAACTATCCCTTTAACATTAGGTTGCTAATTTCTTCATAATTATGCTGGTGTCAGAAGCTGATGTATAGATTTTGAAAAAACTGTTTGTTAAGTGGCGTACCATAAAACAGAGTACCTTTAACTGCTTATGTGATGACCTCACTATTTTTTGCAAGGTTCCTGCAAAGTCTGAAATGAGCTTCAATCATTTTCCAAGTCTAGATAAATTCGGATAAATGTTTGAGTTTTCAGATTTAATTTTATTTTCAAAGATCTAAGCTGCTAAACAAATCTGAAAATGTGCTGTTTGCATCAATTCGTATTTTAACAATGTTTTTCTTAGTTTTGATTTTTACACCAGCTGAGGTTGACTTTTTAACTATCAGCTGTATGCTTCCTGAGTTGCTGCTCAGTAGAGCAGTGGCTAGCTCTGTTGCCGTCCAAATCCTCCGTGTGTGTGTGTGTGTGTTCAATGTTGCTACTCCTGTGCAACATTGAACAGGAGTAGCAACATAGTGATAGTCCATCACTATGTTGCCTGTGATGGACTTGCCACCTGTCCAAACTCTATCACACCTCTGGTTTAGATACCAGCAAGTTAGTCTTGATGCCTAAAAAGCTGCGAAATTGTCCTTTATCACAGTGTCAAATTAATAGACAAATTCTGACAGAAAAATCTTTTTCTGTTTCATTAAGTTAGTCATGATTTCTTCTTTTATTTCTATTTTATTTTTGTCAAACTGCTTTGTTTAGTATGATTCCTGACTTTGAGCTTTTGATTTGAGGACAAAGTAGAAGCCCTTTGTCTCATAATCCTGTCTAACATCCAATCTTCTGTTCGTCATCATTTGTGATTTTTAGACTGTGGTGGGTTGGGAGACACATCACAGCACTTTAAATGGCAGTAGCTATATGAGGTGAAAGTTTGCCACCTTCTGGAGGAATCGTGACACTGCTTTCCCATAATACTTTACTTCTTTATCTCTACAGGCCTTTATTTCATATCTTGTTGTGATTGTGTGGCATAACAATTTGTAGGTGTTTCTGTCATAAGGCATAACTTCATTATCTGTATGGTAAAGTAAGTTTTTTCTTCTCTCTGGAGGAATTAAAATCATGTTTCAGAAACAAATTATTTCTAAAAGCTTGCATTCTTTCCTTTTGTGTGTTTCAGGTGCAGTTTTTCTCATTATTGTTCTCCAGTCCTTTCCTGTGTGCTGTGGCTTCATGGAAGGGTTTCCTGTCCACTGACCTAGCAGGCTGCCCACTGGACCAGCTGCCATGTCAGCTTGCAGCACCTTCACCGAGCATGTGTGGAAGCCAGGCGAGTGCAAGAACTGCTTCAAACCAAAAAGTCTGCACTGCTTGACTCAGAGCAGTGGGGGGAAGCCCCCATCTGAGCAGAGGCCGCCATCAAACCAACAACAAAATCCACTTCCTGCTGGGACCAGAGCTAACCCCAACCTTACCGCCAACTCTCAGCGACCTGCACGTTCAGGACACATCCGCCCTCCTGTGGCCAAGAAGCCAACCATTGCTGTGAAGCCCACTATGATGCTGCCCAGCTTATCTGCAGGACTGGATTCAGATGGCAACTTGCCGCAGCAAACAAATGTAATAGAACAAGGTAAAACATCAGCTTTTACTGCCTGGAACCGCAATGGACTGAACAGTAAAAGGCCTGGTGGGCCCAACAATAACAATGAAGGAGAGGATGACAGTGAGGAAATTGAAGGTTATGGACAACTCAGCCCAAGGACACCCAGCGGAAATAATAACAGCGGACTGACAGATGTCCTTAAAGAGATTGCTGGGTTGGGTCCAGGCTCTAGCCCCACACTCCTTTCGGGTTCCAAAGACCTATTTTGGGGGCGAATCAGTAACTCATATCGTAGGTCCCTAGAACGAGGCCTTCCAGCTTCCAGCTGTCTGGCTATAGGAAGCAGCAGTGAAGGTGGCGCTCAGAAGCGGGTATCGCTTAGTGATTGTACCAAGATCATAAGCTCAGAGGGTGGACGTTTCTGCTACCCAGAGTTTTCCTGTGATGAAGAAGATGATGATGAGGATGAAGAGGAAGATGAGGAGGGTGAAACTGAGAAGGAGGATGAGGAGCATGAGAGCTGGGATGAAAGCGACGAAGAATTACTAGCCATGGAAATCCGTATGCGAGGCCAGCCACGATTTGCTAATTTTCGTGCCGCTACCTTGTCTCCAGTGCCCTTTGTGGTGGGGAAAAAATGGAATACGGTGCCTCTTCGAAACCGTTCATTACAGAGGATCTGTGCAGTGGACTATGATGATAGCTATGATGAGATCTTGAATGGATACCCCTCTAATGGAAGCCTTCTTCCCTATGGACCTCGTGAGACGCAAAGCAGTGCTTTCCTCTCAAATTCAGAGTCTACAACCTCTCCAGAATCATCGTCATCGCTACAAGAAGACTCTCAAACTATTTCCAGTAGTGGAAGCAGTGTGTTTAAAAATGGCTTGCTTTCGCCTATATCTTCCAAGGCACTTGCACCGTGTACAACCCCCCCTACAAAAGAGTCTCCCAAAAGGGCTCTAAGTCCACCCAAGGTGGCCGAGACCCACAAAGCAGTGCTGGCAATTAGATTAGAGGACCAGGATGGCAGGGAAGGGATGCCAATGCCTCAAGCCCTTCCTGGACAGCCAGTTACGATAAGTTTTAGCCCTACAGAGGAGCAGGCTAAGCCATACCGTGTAGTTAATTTAGAAAAATCCCTAATTTGTAAACCTTACACTGTGGTAGATGTCTCAGCATCGATGGCCAGTAAAGATGAGCAGAAACAGGATTCGTCGCCACGACCCAAAAACCTGCCAAAACCCTCTAGTCCCACATCATTCTGTAGCACTCCTTTAGTCCAGCCCCTCTTGCCGGTGTCTCCTCTTTCCCCATCTTCTCCTTTGAGGTCAGTATCACCTTCATCCATCGCTCTGTCACAAAAGAAAACCGGCACAATACGATACCAAGAAGTATGGACGTCAAGCACGAGTCCTCGGCAGAAGATACCTAGAGTGGATCCGGGGAGTAATTCTGGCCAGTCTGTCACTCCTCAGTTTTGCAGTCACAAGTCGGCTCCCACATCTCCCATCGCAGGCCTGTTGTCCTCTCGAACTGTACCCGTAAAATCTCCAAATTTATCAGAGATCAAGTTTAATAGTTTCAATAACGCTGGCATGCCTCCTTTTCCTATCATCATCCGAGATGAGCCGGCCTATGCCCGTAGCTCTAAGAATGCAGTCAAGGTACCTATTGTTATCAACCCTAGTGCATATGATAATCTTGCAGTGTACAAGAGTTTCTTGGGTCTTCATGGGGAGCAGTCGCAAACAAAAACAGGTGGCGGTAGGGTTACTAGCCACCATACCTATGAAGAGATCGGTTCCTCCGAGAGTGTCCAGTCCTCGTCCACGGAGAAAACTTTGTCTGGGAGAGGAACATCAGAGCAGACTTCATTTGAGGAGACAAAATTTCCACTTGAATCAGTGCCAAGTTTGCAAGTTAGAACCACTACAGATTCAAGCACTGTAATGAGCTCCGCATCTGGGGCCCTTTCTCCCACTACAACAATTTCTTCTGCCAGTTTTGCCATTACTGCAAATCTAGTTAAAACCAGCCCTGCTGCTAACGCTGTTACACATTCTTATAGGATAAGTGTAGATGATGATGATAAAGGCTTAACTTCACCTTCTGGGACAAGTGTAAGTCACAGAGAGGAGGCCAGTGCAGTTCTGTCCCAGATTGTAGCGTCTATCCAACCTCCTCAGTCGCCTCCAGAGTCTCCCTCAGCACAAACCAAAACCTTCAGCTCTGAGGAGTTGTACGCCCTGCCTCCTGACGCCATGAAGGAGACCCTTTCACGACCCAAGTCTCTGTTTTCCGCCACTGACGGTTGTCTTTCCAAGCCAAAAAAGGAAAACCCCTCAAAGGTTTTGTCAAAATCCCAGAGTGCCTCTGCTGCTGTCCCACTCGCCAGTCCCCGATCAGAGCCCAGTGCCCCCTACCCGCCCCCGAGGTCCACATCCTCCCCTTATCATGCTTCTAACATACTTCAGAGACATTTTGGCAACTGGACAAAGAGCTCTGCCTCCAGCTCCCCAGCGCGACCCGGAGAAGGCCAATCGAGCCCCGGCGGGGAGGGGAGACGGGCTTCAGCCGAGAGTTCAAAACCCAAAAGGTGGATCTCCTTCAAGAGCTTTTTTCGGCGGCGGAAAGACGAGGACGATCAGAGAGAGAAGGCAGAGAAAGAGAAAGGCAAGCTGGTTGGACTAGACGGAACTGTGATTCACGTTCTTCCACCGCCACCTACCCAAAACCAGCACTGGTTCACAGAGGCCAAACCGGAGGATCCCACCCAGAAACCTACCATCGTCTTCACATACAAACCAGACACTGGCAGCAGCCCCGGGGATGGAGATGGAGAGCTGCGCATAGAAGAGTGCAGAGAGACTGATCTGCTGGCAGAAGAGAGCAGGGACTCTGAACCTTTGAGCCCAGAGCAAACGACACCATCAGAAACCGCTGGAGGAGTCGCCAGCAGCAAAGACCTCAGGTAATAAGTACTTTTTTATCTCTTAATCCCTCATCAAAGTATTGCTATAGTATAGATTCTGTTACCAGCTATAAACTCTCCTACTGAATTTGGTCTCCTCATATTGTTTATTTGATTTGAAAGTTTCTTGCTTTGTGACTGTTCTTAATTTACTTTTCTGTGCTTCGTTCATCACCTGAAAATATTTTTTTGACTGCTGCTCCAAACACTGCTCGTCTTATATCCTGCTTTTTAAATATTTAGGATCAGAAAGAACACCAACACACATCTAAAGTACCTTGAAAAAATTTCACAGCATTTCAACATTTTCACATTTTGTCAAGTTACAACTACAAACTTTTGCATAATTGTAAAGTTTATATTCAGCCTTTTCTGAGTCAGGGATTTGTAGATGCGTAATTTTTCAGCATTTACAGCTGCAAGTCAGTAATTCGCCCCTTTATGCACACATTCAAACACTAATGATTGCATTAAAGTTTAACTTTTCTAGAATTGGAATTAATATTTGATGTGTAGCGTGTAATCTGACTAATCTTGATATCTTTCAAGAAAGCTTTGATTTCCTCATCTAATTAACTTGCAGTTCATATTTTCATATGTCAAAAGTATCTTCAGTCCTTCTTCAAAACTTGCTCATATGACCTGATCTCTCTTTTTTAATCTAGCCTGAACTTTGCCCTGTTTTTCTCCCTTTTTTTTTTTTTTTTTTACGCTTGCCTCCCTGCAAACATTTTCAAACTGTCAGGGTTGTGTTCAAGCTGCTCTGCATCCTTTTCTTTGTTTTGTCTAATTTTGCTGTCCTAGTACTCACTTTGCTTTGAGCCCAAGGCCAGGAAATATTTCACTCCTCAATCCTCTCAAAAGCTCGACCTCATTCTGTCGGGTTTCAGACTTTTCTATTTTTTCCTCTTCAACTAGCTGCAGCTCTTGTCATCTTTTCTTTTCTCTGGGGTTTTCAGTATATTAATTTCTTCATAACCAGTCACGACTTTATGACTTCTTACAACTTTGCAAAAAAAAAAAAAGCCATAAAGCGGCATAAAGGAAAAGCCATAAATCTACCTTCGTTATGCTATCTATATGATGTCATCTGACTGCTGCTGAAGATGGATGTATTAGGGTATGCTGTAAAATCCAAAAATATCTGGTGACTCCATTTAAAATTTATATAACAGCTTATTTTAATAGTTCAAACACCAAATATACCTTCATATGCATTAATTTTCACAGTGGAAACAGTCTTGGCACTGCCGCAGAAGCTAACATCCACATTGTTCGTTATTCCTCCTCTTGGGCGCTCAGCCAATCACGCTACGTTTGCAAAGCAGCTAGTCAATATTATGTGAAGTAATAGTGTGCATAGGTATTTCAGCTTTCCAAACTGCATTATCTTTTGAATAGTTTACTCATGCTCTACAAAAAAAAGAATAGATGCATTTTCAACAAATAATCTGGAGTTACATTCCACAGAAAAATCCACAAATAGGTGAATCGTAAATAGTCAGGGGTTCACTGATAGCACTTTCATATACTGCCTTACAGACTGATATTTCATTAAAATGAATGACAATAATGCCACGTATGCATGAAAACATTGAGGTGAGGTAAAGTAACACACTAAATACCATGAGTATTACTCTTTAATCACTCACCAATGATGTCCTGGAGTTTATGAAGACCAGCCTCCAAACGCAACCTCAGCCAAACCGTTTTATTCAAAACGGTCTTTAGTCATTTAGCGACCTCTGAGGTAGATTTATTGCTTTCAGTAAATCATTACATTGTCAGAGAAAACAGATTTGTTACTTCACTGACAGTTTTGCCAAGCAGTGCGCATGAAAATAACCTGTGGTTGGTGTGAGTTTCTTCAAGTACTCGGACACTGATTGTAGAAGAAAAGCCTAAATCAACAGGGACATTTTGAGTTTACAGCATTCAGGGTCCATTAGTGACCAACTTAATCAGTATTGAGTTAGGGTTGTTACTAAACCGCTGTCCTTGACCTTGTTTGAAAGCCATTCACTCAAGGAATGTTAAGTATTCATGGACAATCACATTCATTTTTGTCCTATCCTTAGTTTCTATAGTTCAGTACTTGACTCATAAAGTCCTAGTTGTGTGATTTTATATTGTTGCGTCCCTTTTTTCCTCTATTTAAATTATCTCTCTACATTCTCCTAAAACTAACTCCTACTAATAGTTACATTTTACTTCCCAACATAAAACTAAACTTCTCTATCAGAAAAGAAAGTGGCTCATTTTGTGGCTTTCTAAAAATAAAAGCAGACCAGTCACATTGTTTTGGTTGGGAAACAAAGAGTTAACTCAGGAGAATTTTTTTTTCTAATCACGTTTTATTGGCAAACAGTGGGCGTGCTCTTCAGGGCTGGTCAACACACTTTACCTTAGACAGGTAAGAGCATTCAAAGAGGGAGAGACTAAGAAGACAAGGAAAAGAGTGTTTTCTTCCTTTGTGTTTGACGTAGAATGTGATTTCTCCTGCCTTGTCATTCCAAGTTTTCCGATGGGAAGCTGTGTGAGCCAGTACAGCGGGTAAGAACTTGTCACTCTTATTTTTTTACACACCTTTGAAACCAACTTGGCCATGTGTGGCGGTTTTGACATAGCTGCGAGGAAAAAAATCTTTCCTTTGTCTTATTTTATTTTTACATTTCCATCTTCTGGACATTCGCATCAGTGTTCTGAGAAGGAGAGAAGCGCTCCGAGGCTGCTTCGTGCTGTCTCAACAAGTCAGGTCCTGACATTGAAGTGTGTAGCAGTCATGAAGGTATTCATTGTGTCAAAGGCCTGTGGAGATGTGTATCCACTCTGAATGTTTTGCGTCGAACAGAATGAACGTATTGAAACCTCACCTATCAGGCAGGTTTATGGCTTTTTGTAAATGATTAATATTTCAGCTCAGTGCAGACTCCGGTTTTGCTGTTTGCTTCCAAAAGAAAAAGGAAGAATCTAAGGGGAAGTTGAACGTATTTATTGACAGCAGCACAATAAATGCCAGTAATTTACAGTTTTACTTTTTGCTTTATTTTATTTCTTCAACAATCACACTCACCGTTTTGGCCACCTTTGTGATCACTCCCCTTTTCAATGGTAGCATCCTGCAAAGAGCCAAAGTGTCGCTTTGCGTTGATCGGCTGTCTTTCAGAGACTGGTTGTTTCATGGCCTACAGAAACACATCTGAAACATGCCAGATGAGAGTTGTTTTTGTCAGACTCTGTGTCTGCTGAGGATAAAGGCAGAATAGGGCGGTCAGAAGCTGAACTGTTACAACAGGTTCTCTTTTCTTTTCTGACATGCATGTGTCAAAATGAGAGGCTTTTAATGGTAAATCTAGAAAAACTAAGACAGTTTTACTGGCTGGTTGGAAATGCTATGTGTTAATCTAGAGTCTAGACTAAGCTGAACTGAGCTGGGTTTGTCTCTCGATGTGTGTACTTTTGGGGACTTTCGCCTGTCTTCATTCCATTAGTCACATTAGTGTCATCCTGCATCAAATGTACTATAGTACTTCTGCTGAAAAATTATACAGGAAGTGACACATGGTTTTGGATATAATTGTTAATGTGCCCTTCCCATAAACCAGTGGGTGTGGGGAGAGGGGGGGACTTTTTGGGAGCTTTTTACACTTCCAGCCATGTTTTTCTCTTTTCTTTCAAAAAAACAAGTCAGATTCAGGAAAACTAGAATGATATAAAGTATAAATGGTTGCAGAATAGTCACAGTAACAGGACCTGTTACTGTACTTGTAATGTTACAACACTATGGCTGGGAAAACGACACACTTGTTCCGTTTTTAAGCTCGTGTTACATTCCTGCTAGCTAAAAATGGTTGAACATAGCTCCTGTTTGGAAAACAGAGCAGTTTTCCACATCAATATTTTCAGGAAGAAGACTTGAACATATGCGTTAGTCCAAATACTTGGGCTTGTAAATGGCAGCTATTTAAGGAAAAGAAATGTAAGCCAATAGCTTTGCTTTTAAGTAGCACTGCAGGTAGGTATTTTAGCTTCTCAAGCTGCATTTTCTTTCAAATATTTGAGATATACTTTATGAAAAAATGCTTGAATATTTGTAGAAATCTGTGAAAAGATGAATTAGCAAATATTGAATCCTAGTGAAGAATGATAAGCAGTCTTAGGAAAGTCACTGAGTGCCTGGAAGAGTCCTGTCAGCCTGAAACAAGACCCACATCTCCACTAACTGAGTCAGATCAGCTTTTATTAATTGATCAATCTTCTGTTTTGGTTAGTTTATATCTGCTTCCTGCTGTTGCAGAAGTTTCAAAACGTATTCCACTTCTTTCCAAACATTTCTGATCAAAGTTTAAGTACCTGCTCATGCTTTTCCCACACAGCATCACCACACTCCACAGTGACCTACTTTCCCTCATCCCTGCATCGTGTTCCTGCCTTCATGTGTGTCATTACCTAGAAAATCACTTCACATTTCAGAAGCTTTCATCAGTCCAGTCCACAGCGTGCTGAGGTAGATGTAGAGGTGAAACACTGATTTAGGAGAGTTATTAAAAAAAAAAAAACTAACGAGGAGAGAAACCCCTTTTGAAAGGATCTTGATTATAATTCAACAGCAGCTGCCTTTGCTCTGCTTTGTTTTTCTAAATAGCAGCAATTATCATTATTTGAGGATAGAATCCCTGTCAAAAATAGAGTACCTACTAAAAGAAAACAACAACACAAAATTAGATGAGAGGCATGCAATTACGGGTTCAATGAAGCAGAATTTTGGCACGTTTCAACACAAATAGCAGTCCCTCCTTCTCTGTCATGTGCAGCCAGGTGCCGGCCAGCCATGCCAGGGAGCAGGAGCTGCCCAGGGTCATCCCTCTGCCTGCCAGAGTGAATCTGGGGCTGGTGTTCGGGGACGCCCACGAGGGCCACGCCAAACTGGCCACCCCGACTGTCACCGCCAGCGAGGGCAGCGCCAGCCTCGGAGAGCCGGAGGACGATGGGAATCACTCTCAACACTCCCACTCTCCTTCGCCCAGCTGGTGCAGCGCCACCTACAGCAACCTAGGTAAGAATGGCTCATAAAGGCGTGACTAAAATATAACAAACAAAAAAAATCTGTCTCTCCCTCTGTGGCTTATCTGTTGCATTTCTTAAAAAGTCTAAAATTTATATATGTAAAATTAACGCCTTAAATTGTCTTCAATTCATTTTAATAAGTAAGTTGGCCTTTAGTATTATAACCATAGGCCTTAAATTTTATCATGGCAAAACTATTATATTTAATTTAATAGTCTGTATTCTTGTTTCTCACTGGACTTTTCTGTCAGGCAGAAGTTTGAGTCACACTCAGACATCTTGTTTGCGTTCTCGAGACGGTTGAGGCATCTGGTAACTCGCTGCTAACATCCACGTTGTACCTAGCTCGCTTTTTGCATTTATTATGGATGAGTGCGAATTTATCTCCAGTTGGCTGGACAAAATTTGTACATTTCTGTGGAGACAGGTCTTGCATCCCATTTGTAATCGTCTTAAAAGTCTAAAACTTGAGTTGGTGAAACCTGCAGAAACCCTGCTGACCAGTAGGTGATGTGTCTCTTATTTTACTTTTCTACAGCTTCAGCACTGTTCTTCTTGGAAGTTACCCCCCCCCCCCTTAAATCTCCTGGGACCTCCAGTTTATAAATATCTGGTTCTTACATAATCAAAGTGATAATTGAAACCTTCAACTGTATTTTACAGTAATGAGCATTTTTTTTAAAAAAAAGATTCAGTTTTGACCATTTTTATCTTTTTAAATATGATTTGCGGCACATTATCCGTATCCATGCACAATCACGCTCCACCTGGCTCTAACCGTGCCGATGCATAATGTACTGTACGACTGACCGCAGGGTTGCTGCTTGCACTATTGCTGTGCTCAAGTTTAATCTGACAGTAATTATAGTGACGTCTTTGTGCTGTGATCCTAATCCTCTGGTCGGATATGGATATTAAAGGCCAGGGTTATAAAAGCGGATGTGATGAAAAGTCTTCAGGTGGCCTGCTTGCAAGGGAAAGAACTAAAACAAGAGAGAGGATAAAAAAGGCTGAGAGGCTCATTAATGCAGGATTTTGACCTGCTTTATATTCATCCCAACTGGTGCTGAAGTTGAAGCTTCAGTTTCCGGTGTTAGAAGCAACACTTATTCCTGCTGCTGCTGAAACACCACCAAACTGATTACCACACCTATGATAATGTCAGCTGACATTTATTTATTATTATTTTACTGCTGTTGCCTGGACACAGAATAAAGATCTTTTTTAAGTAGCAACCTGATATGTGCTGGTTGATTATTGAACGTTTCTGATCAAATAGTCAGTCAGGATTCATACAGTATTTCTCCAACTTTAGCAGTACCTTAACATGAGTAATATTTCATTTCAGTTTCCTCTTAGTTTAGTTTTTTCCATAAATGGAAATGTTTTTTTCCCAGAACAGTTGAAATGGTCTGTTTTGTAGGTGACAGAAAAGTGTGGAGGCCTTGTTTCAGCCAGCTGACCATCAGAGCACAGACACGTGGATTCAATTTTAACAGAGGAACAGAACAGACTGGAATGCTCAGATTTCAATGTCAAAAGATCATCAGCAACAATTATGAGCCAAGTTGTTATAATAATGTTATGGTCTGTTTTTTAATCTTATATTTTTTCCTGACTTTGTCATGTGTGACCAGGCACACAGACCTATGAGCTGAGCTCTCACAGTTAGTCCTCAATGCTTGTCTCTTCAGCAAAGCCTCCATCTTCACCATCATCCTTCTTTCCTCACCAGATGGAAGAAGGATGAGAAAAACTGCGGTATAAACTAAAAAGTCAGTCCGAGTACAGACGGTATGCTGTGCCCCTGTGCTGACAAATCGCATCAATATTTCAGGGATAAGCGGAATACAGCATTTCTGCATTTAGATAAAAATTCAGACTGAGTTTATTTAGAGAGTTGGTTGGTGCAGCTGATAGAAATGTGCAGACACACACATTATGCTTTTAAATTGAAATCAAAACCAGAAAGAGATGGAAGAAAATTGAAAACTGCTTTTGAAAATCATTGTAAAGTATCCAAAATGGCCAGTAATCATCTCCACGGTGATGATAAAAGGTTTATCATTACCAGTTAGCCCAGTAACTATTACATAGATTAGATAAGGCTTAAGGGAAGCAAGGTTGTCATGGAGTTCCTTTTAACTTCTGTTTAAAAATGACAAATACAACGAGAATATGGCCACAGCCACAGAAAGTTTGTCAAACACAGAATTCAAGCCACAGGAAACAGTGACGCACGATGGTTCAGGCATCAGTTGATATGCAGCTGTTTATCATACTGTACTGTCAGGCTTATTTATGACATATCATGATCATGGATCAGTTTGAATATATAAAACTAAAGATGTCAGGCTTCCCTAAGATGAAGAGGAAATGGGTGTTTCAACAAGATTCCCTCTTCTCAGGTGCCAGAAAGTGGGTCAACTCCAAAGCAGTATATATATATATATATATATATATATATATATATATATGTACATAAATTTTATAATCGTGTTTTACACAGAACTCCTCCAGTGGCAAAGTTTTAGCTTCATCCAGTTTGAATTTTGTAAAGGAAAAAAACCTATCCAATGGATAGGTCCGAAAACTTCAAAAAGATTAGCCCTACAGTGTATTGATGTTAAGTCAAGCAGAAAGGCTGATCACATGTAATTAGAAGTATTTTTTTAGCTGCAAAATGCTGCTTTATTGCATTTTAGACAATATATATTTTTTATTATTATCTTAAAAAAGGAATAAAATTTTTTGTTTATTTGCGTCATTTAAAAAAAAATTGTATAAATGATGCACATTATACAATATATAAATGTATATAATTTATATATATATATATATATAT
>CAEFZY010004731.1:0-56559 GCA_903066815.1 Brachyrhaphis roseni | reverse complement strand
CAGGGGCGCTCGAGCAGAAAAGGTAAGAGTGAGAAAGGGGGAATATATGTGTAGAGGAAGACGCAAGTTTAATGTAAGTAACACGTCTCCTTGCTCAGGAGGAAGATTAAGAAGCTCTCAGTGACTTTTACCGGTATGTTTTTTTTAACCAGCCTTGTTAATGCTGTGCTACCGTATTGCTGCTGTGTTACTGCCGCGTCACAGGCACTGTTTGGAAAAAAAGCTAAGGTGTATTACTAAAACTTTGAAAACTCTTTCTGTGTACCGTCTGTATGTAGGCACATGCGGCTTATAGACAGGTGCGGCTTATGTATGTACAAAATGTTTTTCCATTAAGAATGTACTGTGTGCGGCTTATAATCAGGTGCGCTCTATAGTCTGGAAAATGCGTTATGTTGGGAGATTTTAACGTTTTAAAGCAAATCAAAAGCAAAATGTTGTGGGACGTGACGCTGTATTAGCAGCTATTGAAGGTCAACACTTTCACAAGAACTAGTACGTTCTGTGGCTGTTTTCTCAGCTGACCAATTCATAAATTTGAAAGTGTTTACAGTTACTGGTCAGCAACCATGTCGCTTTTTCAGTCTGTTGGTAAGATACGCTAAGATAGAGGGAGTTTGTCTAACTAGCTGTACAAGTTTTCCACCACTCAAGAATTTTTTTGGTTTTCTAAAAACTCATTGCATCATGATGCCTACAGGTTCATCGACTCTCACTTATCCTTTGCTCTCAAGATGTATCATCTCATTTTGAGGGAGTCCTTACTAGACATAGATAAACTCAACAATATTACAAATCATAATTAGAAGGAAATCCAACACAGAACACTTAAAAAAACCCAAAACTCTTGCTGTAGGTTTGAGAAGAAAACAAATAGTGAATGTGTCTGGATCATGTTAACATTCTTTATGATAGATTTGACGAAAATATATTTATCATGACCGGACAGTTTTTTTACTCTATTAGACTTGTTAAAGTTTTTTAATAACAGTTCGGATGTTTGTCGTCAAAACTGACAGATAAAAATCCCTGGAATGTTGCGATAGGTGAGATGTGCAAATAATTATTTAATCGCTTATTTAACTGAAACAGAAGCTATTTTATGACCTTTGTAAATAAGATCCAAAATCTGTGAACATATCGCATAAAACAGAGTTATGCACAATCAGGCAGAGTGCTCTCCAAGGGGTTCACGGCTGAATCTTTTTATAGCTGCTGCAGCACAAGTGTGGTGACCTCCAGCAGCTCCAGTCCGCTCCCTGCGCCCCTCCTCCACCTTATGGACGCCCGGCGTCCCGCCACCTGTTGAACAGCGAGGTCCGAGGCATCTCAGGCCAGCTCTGTGAGCGCCGACCAGTTTGTGTTGGCATGGCTGTGTGTGTGTGTGTGTGTGTTTGTGTGTTTACGACAAAACAGATGGATGGAATAAATTCAGCTTTTAACAGGAAAAATTAAACTACCTTGGAAACAAAATACTGAATATCTAAGACACCATTACGCCTTTTGCATTCGCTAATAATCCATCAATAACTTGGTAAATCTGATACAATATAATGGATGAAAATACTTGTTTTATCTGATTGACAATTTTAAATAAGAGATGTTGTCTTTGCAATATTTTTTTATCTTTAGTCAATTCATGTAGAATCACTGGCATCCGTAACACAGACAGAAAAATATTTTAAAATAAATAATATTTATTCTACAATCTGGAGGGCAGATTGTAGAAGAATCAAATTTTTTCATTGGAAATACAAAAAAGATCCTATGTTAAATATTTTTAAATATAAAATCAGTAGTGCTATCGCTAATGACTCTCCTGCCTATTTGTACAAAATAAGTGCAGCTGACATATTTTTACTATATACTGTACTGGAAATAAGTATTTAATGCCCTAATAAAATTTCTGCAAGACTGTATTACATTAAAGATAATGACTCGTTTGCATGTCATTGTGTGAAAATATATTAGATTCCATAAAACTCAATAAATGTTGAGTAAATAAATATGGAGGATAATATATTAAGTACAAAAATCCTGTGTTTTACACCTAATTTAGAAGACGTCTAAAGGTATACTGACGTAAAACAGGTAAATAAGGGGGATTACAGTTCTGAGGAATACTTATGGTTTTATTTTTGGACATCTTGATATTAATCTTTTGGCTGATGGGTAACTAAGTGAAGATGAGTATAAATTAGAGTACCTTGGTCGTTGAGCATCTGCTGAGCGTTGCTTCCTGTCCTCCTTCTGAAAAGAGAGCAGAGCTTTAGCGTTTCCACTCTAATGTCACACAAATCTATATCTGTGCTTTTAAAAGCTTCACCTCTTGTTCTGGTTGAACTTGCACCTGCAGTGGCCACCTTCAAGAGAAAAGAAGCTCTTTTTTAACAATGGCTGTATCTCTGAGTAACATCACATGTTTACCAAGATGTTTCTGTGTGTGTGTGTGCATGGTGTGCATCTTACTGAGCAGAATAGTGATGCCAATGAGACAGAGGACAGCAGCCAAGATGAGGCCTCCAACCCGCAGCCTGTGGTAGTCTGCACAAACAAATGGCGCTCATCATTAAACAGTAAGCTAAAATAAATGTTCGCAAAAAAAGGGCCCGACTGGATAAACTAATTTCCCCAGACATCTTGTTTCAAATACTAAGAGCTGATGTTACTAATTTAACTTCTGTTATTGCAGTAGTCATAGAAGAACGGTGAATTACCAAATGTAAAAGCGTCTTCTCCGTCTGTTGGAGCAGAAAAGAAGAAAGGTCAGAGAGAGGATGAGCAGTAACGTTAATAAGTGACCCAATGTAAACAGTGTGATGAGCAAACATGGTGGCCTCGTTCTGAACCTTTCACAGGTCACAGCATTAACACATTTGTTGTCCTGAACTAATATAAAACCTAATCTGAAGGCATAAAAATGTTTTTAAAACATTACTGTCGTTCGTGGCCTCTGCATTGACAGACACCAGGGACAAAACTGAAAAACAGAAAAAGAGAGATGCACATCAGTGAAGTGAACCACAGCCTGAAACCTCTCACGCGATTTCACAAACAGGAAATGAGCTGCACAGAAAATCAGCAGGATCAGTACTTCAGCTGACATTTAATGTTAGTGTAAATATGGTTCAATTAAGGCAGGTTCTTCCAGAGATACTTTAATAACAAAATAAAAACAATATGCATATTCACAAGAAGTACATTTTAGGTCCTCTTTAAACAATATATATTTAATTAAATCATTACAATTCAGAGCAGAGTGCACAGATGTCTTTACTGTTAATGTGATATTTTTAGTACAGTACCGGCACCACTGGTAGAGATTTGTGAAAAAGGTAAAATAAGGTCTAGGGGTTGCACCGACTGCAGCTTTCTGCCAATCGCCAATAACCGATCTTTAGAAAGTCTGATCTGGCTAATCAGATTTTGGCCGATAAAATTTTTTTTGAGTGAAATTTTGCTAAATATAGCAAGGAAGTCACAGAGTTACCAAAAGTGGGGTGACTAATGTTAACTGAAAACATCCAGACATGACCTGGTGGGCCGGTCTATCGGTCAAACCTCCCTAACAGAGGAGCAAAATAGGACAGCAGTTGATTTTTGGACCTTTGCCGAGGTAAATAAGATCGGCTGATAAGACTGGCTTCATATGTAAGTATCAGCCGATCACCCGTCTCCCAAAAAATTAAGGAAATTGGGGCAGATTTATTGGTGCACCCCTAATAAATTCACATTTTATTGCTTCATAATGTCACACTAAAAGGAATCTGAAAAATCCAACCATTAATTTAACTTCTTCAGGGGGAAGAAAGATTCACGTTACTAAATATTTCTAATGTTTTTAACAAAAACCTTCCTATAAATCCTATAAAGTAAATGAAACTAAATCTTTCTTTTGAGTTTGTCAGAGGCTAAAGAAACTTTTATATATGTGAGTCTATGATATCTCGTTTCCCCGGCTATAAATACGACAATTAGAATTGTCTTAGCTACTCTTCAAAGTGGGAAAGACAACAGAACACAACACTTAAGTAAATTGGATGTGTCTTGATGTTCATACTTCCACAAATGGAAACATTAAAAACAGCGAGGTGCCTACACCGCAGCCACAAACAGAAAACAGCAATAAAGGTTTCTGTGTTTTTTAGTTTGCATGTTCAACCTGGGGTGCAAAGAGTGAAGGGCGCTGTGTGTGATGTTTTAAAAATACATTTTAAGAAAAACGTCTATATTTCAAAGACAGTTCAAACCACTCAGCAGAAGTCAAGATATTCTGTTTTACTTACGGGTCATAAACACCAAAGTGAGGATTGTTGACATCTTCAGGCCTGATTCTGTTCAGATCTGGAAAAGAAGAAAGGTACAGTAGGTTAATTATGATGCGACGCAAACTGTTGATCTCTGTCAGGCTCTGGTAGCAAATACTCTAAATAAAAGCCTGAGAAACTGAGTGGAAATGATGAGTTGTTTGATAATCTAGGCAGAACATCAGTTTGAAGCTCGTGTCCCCATGAAATTGCTGCTTCAAGCCGACCGTTTAGTCACACGAATGCAGGGTCGCCAAAATATTTACATTTCAAATGCCATGCGTCGCGTTTGTGACGTTAAAAACTCTTCATTGTGCCGTGGGCCGAGCAGCAGAATGAGACAGAAACAGCAGGCGACTCGGACCTCTGAGGAATAAACATTCGCTCGCAAGCAAAGAAATCCAATTATTTCACATGGGCTGAAAATTGGGGTGATTTTATGGTCACAAAGGGATGAAGGCCTTAAATATCTCGTGGTAACTGCATTACAAGGCTCCCATGTTAAAGCTTCAGAACTGTAATCTTTGCTTCTGCTTCAGTGAAGCTGTCTGTCAGAATGTTATTATCCAGCCCTCTGGCTTTTAAAGCCTTTCTTTCTCTGAGGTGATGTATTAATCCTGTTTTCTGCAATGCGTCAGCAGAAAAATGCTGATATTCTATTAAAGGAGCTCTTCGTAGCAGATGTTCTCAGATCTAGCTCCTGATGCTAATAAATCATTGTAACAGGAATAAAATGCCTTGGAGAACTACTTATATGCCTTGAGCTAGTTTTCATTTTGCTCATTTCTATGCCTGAACGTCAATGAGCCATTATGACACAGATATGTTTTGATCTAGATGGTTATTGTCCTGCTAGACGCTGAACTTTCACCTCAGTGTCAAAGCTTTTGAAGGCTCCATCAGGTTTTTCTCCAGGATTGACCTACATTTAGCTTCATCTATCTTCAGATTAACTCTAGTTAACGTATGAAAAGCGGCATCATCATTTCATTTAGGGTTATCAGGTTGAAAAT
Source organism: Brachyrhaphis roseni (assembly GCA_903066815.1). NCBI lineage: Eukaryota > Metazoa > Chordata > Actinopteri > Cyprinodontiformes > Poeciliidae > Brachyrhaphis > Brachyrhaphis roseni. Next base: position 51,239 of record CAEFZY010004731.1, on the reverse strand, counting down.
GGGTTAAACATAATGCACAGCAAGCCTTACAGATTTTATATCTACAGAAAGTTTGAAAACCATGTAAAAAGAACTGGTTAAAAAAAAGAAAATACAAGGAGTGTGAACATTTTTGCAGGGCATTTTAAATCTTCCTTTATTAACTCATATCCTGGCGCTTTATTTAGATTCCACGCGTCATCCGAGCGGATCAGCTCCCATGTCGTTTGTTGCTGCGATGGTTGCCATGTCGGGGCAGCACCGACAGACGCACCATGTGAACGGTGCGGTGACACACCTCACCCTACAGTGATTTTCCACTTACTGCACTTTTCCGTGTTGGGTGCATCAGAGGGAAGAGCAGACTCGAGCGGGAGCAGATTCACGCACAGTCACATGTGAGAGAGGTCTGTGAAAATGCAACACTTACAGCGGCAGAAAGTCGGCTTTGTAGAACCAACCTAACAATCCCCAAGATAGCTGCTGTCTCATTACTTTAGCTAAATGAATTTGTCAAGGTTTGTAGGTGTAAAACAAACCAAAGCTGAGCCAGATGGGATCAGAATAAAGGCTGTTATAAAAGCAGTATCTCTTCCCGCTTGTCTGCTGGTTGAAGTTTGGCAACGGGGAGGGGAGAAAGAAAACAACAGGATGAGCGCTTCTCTCCTGGTGCCTCCCCACAGCAACCCCAGGCGACGCCAGGGGAATGCAGAGGATGGGAAGCTGGCCGGCGACCAGCAGAGAAAGACAGAGCAGGGAGAGACGTGCAAGAGACGGAAGACGAAGAGCGATGAAGAGCACGCAGCAGGGAAAGCAGAGAGGAGCCTGAGGATCAGCTCCCTCCTCACCTCCACCAGCACGATCATATTCTACAGAAAATGTTTGTATAAGGAGGAGCATGGAGGCTTTGTGCTCAAAAGATAAAAGTCCAGCAACTTGATGGGAAAGTAGAGTGCAGTCAGTACGTGTCATGAAGCAGCTGTTTGAAAAGAAAAGAGCTTTGCTGTCACACAGGGTGCTTAAACGAAAACTGCCAGATGAACATCTTAGACTGTACAAGAAAGTTCACCACAAGAACAGACCACAAGGTGCTAAAAGCTGTCTTCAATAGGAAGACATGACTGTGATACTTTTGACAAAATTGATCCTTTTTTTCCTTCTTGTCCTTCATCACAGCATCATGTAGAATTTGAATGTCTGGCATATCAAATGTGTTCTACAAATATTGCAATTGCAATATTACAAAAAAAAAAAAAAAACAGAAAGAGGCCAGACTTAAGTTTCCAAGATAAATCCTAGCTGAAGACTTTATGGAATCAAGTCTACAATACAATTATTTGAAAACCAAAACAGATTGTATGTTTGCCATAAACCTGCAGCTCTCCAAGAAAAAAACTTTTAAGTCTTGAGGCAAATTCTTACCACTACGTTTGCTCCAACGTACTCAACCACAGGAACACTGTGTGAGACTAATGTCATCACCGGTACCGGTTCTGTCCAGGGTGTGCCTTCCAGCCATTCTGGTGCTCTCCAAAAATGTTATGACAAATTAAAAGAGGTGCACCATCCACATAGACATTAAGACGTCAATCCAAAGAAAACTATGAAACCAAACCGCGAGTCACATCATTTTGAGCGTTTGAAGGAAAACAAGAGCAACACTTGCTAGAAGAAAAGTTGCTTTTCCCATCGGGATAACATCAATCTCTCAGGGATTCATCTTGCAGGAGTTTTATAATTTTCCAGCCTTTCATGTCTCACACATTTTACCGATTCTTCCTAGTAGGAAATACGACAAATTCTCACACCAAAACCCCTCTGGCAGATCTATGCTCTGCTGTCTGCATGCTGAATCCTTTAAAAAGCATCATTAGCTTCTAATCTTGTTTTGTCCTCCTTGCGACTTTATTATGAATCTTGTGAAATCACAGCTGATGGGGAGGTTTGTTTTACTCCCAGGCCTGAATTCCCCCTGCGCAGCGACGACTCCAGCCGCGCCTGTTGCAGCAATAAAGACTGCTCTGTTCTGGCTTTGTCATGCTACTAAGCCAGTCTCTGACTGGGTTTTGTTTTCAGTACTTTTCCCTTTTTTTCCTGTCTCTCTCTTTCCTGCTTCACATATCTCTTACACTACTTTTCTTTTCGCCAAATCTGAAAGCTGAAAGAATTGCCTGTGTGTTTAAAACCACTATAACCCACTGCTTTTCTTCGTTGGATGAGCTTCTGCCCCCTCCCTTTGGCTCTACACTCTGTTTAAACTTGTGCTTTACTTGTTCCCTGTTCCTAAAAAACACTTGTCCACATCCCTGCACTTTCGCCGATTTTTCCCCTTCCCTCCCTCTCTTCAGCCTTTTCTACCCATTTATCCATTACATTACAAAGTCCCAGAGGCAGGGCTTCTAGGGTTTCTGCTCTCGAGCACCATAATCAGTTTCTGCAGTCCAGCCTCTCTTCTTCTCCTCTCTGACATCAGTGACGCTGCACAAACCATCCAGGCGTAACTCACCTATACGGTCACGAATCCGCAAGCAAAACTGGTATGTTTACTCTGAAATAAACAAGCCTGTCTCACCCCGGAAGACCATGCATGCAGGGACTTGTAGAAGATTTACAAACTGGCATAGTCTACTTATATAAAGCTGTTGTTTTTCCTTGGGCTGCAGTTGATCGTGTTATTACATTTAACGAGATCATCTTCACTGGTCATAGGGGTCCTATTTAAAGCTGTTCAAGAACTGCTTTAAATAGATAGTATTAGACATGTTCTACAAAGATATGAACAAGGATAAGGATGAAGTGCATTGTGGGTAAGATAATTGTAAATTAGTTTAGAAAACAATTGATTCAGCTGATTACATCAGTAGGTGGCTGAATAACTCAAAATAAGCAATTAAAATGTTTCACAATGTCTCAAGTCGATCACCATTTTCCATCTCAGAACTGGAAATAAAAACACGGTAGCTTTAATGTTTCTAGATTTTTTTCAAACAGCAGAGTCAGGATTAAATTATGAACTGATACTTTAAATTACCACAGTTTTTCTAAATATGACAATGTAGAACAGAAAGTGGAACATTGATCTTGTTGTTGGTTGTAGTTGTAGACGACAGACCTGATCACTTGGATCACGCCCGCACTAATGGGTAGCAGTAAAACAGCCTGGACAGAGCAGACTGTGAGTATCCACAGCTGCTGTGACTTGGGGGCCGAAGTGGTTATGAAATGGGAGTAGGAATAGATAAAAAAAAAAAAAAAAAAGTCAACACGAGAGTACGAAATGGGAGGATGAATTGGTGAAATGGCAAACTGACTCAGAGCAGTGAAAACCTCCCGATTGGCGTCCCCCATCGCACGCGGTTGGTGTGGTGATACGACTGAAACGCACACAGCTTGGAAGTACTTTTCCAAAGTGTTGAACTCCCAGACACGTGTGTTTGTGTTCCTGCACTACAAAGGCAGCTGTCTATTTTCAGGGGCGTTTTTCATGCCTAAATTAGCATCAGTGCATTCCAGTGTGCAACACGTCCTCAGGGAGCACACACATGCACAGAGGAAGGTTTTTGTTGTAGCCTGAACACACCGACGACGGCTGAGTCCGCTTCGATTTCTTTGATGATTAAGTTCCCATTAATCATTGGGAAGAGAGAAGAGTCAGAAATTAAGGATTTTAAAGTGAAAACGGATAGCCTTAAAGTCTGGAGACTTGTCAAATGCATCCGCTAATCAATACTGACCAAGAATGAGCTCCAACAAGTGGAGCAACGTTTTTATGGTTGACATAAAAAAAACGCAACAGAGACAGAAAGGAGGAAGCCAGACTCAGTGGAGGTGGTGCGTTAAAGGATAAAGTGAACAAGAAAAGAAAAAGCTCATAACATTTCAAAGGAAGTAAAGAGTGAACAGGAGAAGGAAAGTAGGAGAGAGGAATTTAGGCCTCAGGGAAGGAGAGAGGCAGGAAGACAAGGAAGAGTGAGGCTGAGAAACCGAGGAAAGGAGGAGGGACACAGGCAGGAAGCACGAGGGAGTGCAGCATACTCCAACCATGAGTCACACATGGAAACCACAAGCGCTAACAGCAGACTTCATGTGCCTAGCTCTGCCGCCAAACTCACAGGAAGAAGGGATGGAGTCCATTTCTATAATTTCATTCAACCAGACTTCAGTTGAAAAACATGCTCAGTCTAAGATCTGAATCAATAGTTACAGAATTAAAAGCATTTTCTGTGAACGTTAATGGCTGCTAAATTTGAAAGGATTAGCTGAGGCTCATCAGAGCAGAGCTTTTACAGCTCTGAGGTCAAACGGTGAAAGCAGTGAAGGTCACGGCCATGATGCTGATATAAAATCAATGCCTCCTCGTCGGGGTTTCTAAATCTGTGTTCGTGAGCCCGCAAAGTGACGCGTGAAGAGGTGAGGAGGGAGCGGGCGCCTATGAGCTCTGTCTGTTCCTCTCCTCCAAAGCCAAAGTGTTTCTCAGTTTCTCCCGTTGTTTTCTCTGTGATCACGAGAGGCGAGGTGAAGACGGAGAGCTAAGTCTGTCTCATCTGTGAAAGAATAAATAACTCTATCACCTCGTTCACAATCCCAAACTCCATCCTGCTGTTAACTCCATAGCTACTGGGAAAGAGCTATAAAAATAACTTGTTCTGAAGCAAGAACTTAATTTCTGGCTCAAATTTGCTAACTTGCTTTGCGATTCTTTTGATTCTTTCTTTACAAATGCAAAGTTTGTAGCAGCAATAATGGCTCACAGATAGGAACTGGCAATGTAAATATCATTACATCCCACCTGACAACTTTAAGCAACACTAATTTTCCTCTGACTTCCGCTGGTATAGAAGGAATGTGCCGATATGCAGACGACATCCTGATCTAAATCCTTCATCAACATTCGCCAGAGGAACTGCTAAGAGTTTTCCGACACTTTAGCTTCACCAACAGTTTCTGTCCCCTTGTCCTTTTCCCAGGCTGTCCTTGTGACACTTGGCAAACACGAGTCACCATTGCTCTTATCAGCTGGCCTTCTGTCCCTCACACACTCGTAAACACACCACACTGCACTACATGCTTGAGAAACCAAGCTACAGCTTGGCTACACGGAGAGCTTCATCAGGTTTAGGAACAAAACGTCTCCAAATGGATCGAATTGTTTGAAATCACATTTTATATCAGATTTATTTTAGTTTTAGACAGTTGCTAATATATCTGGATTAAAATAAGAGAACATTTAGCACTTCCAGTTAGACTTTTTTGTGAAATCAAACTAACAATACATACAGTAAAGTTAGTCACTTATAGGAAAAGCATGCTAAGGTCACTTTTTAATTATTTGCTTTGCCATTTTGTTCTAAATTCCTATATAGTCAAGATAACAAAATGTCCCTTCTCAAACAGGATTCTGTCTTTGTTTGTGTTTTTAATCAAATTCTTGATTTAAAGGCTTTTGTTTTTACTGTGTACAGCAACAGCACAGTGTGAATGAATATGGACAGAAAAGATTTGGATCCCGTTAAAGATGATTTATGACTTGCTATCTTGAGCTCTCCATCCTGTCTTAGGCGGTAATCAAAGCCAACCTCTGGCTCAAAGGCGTTACGTTCAAGTCCTTGTGAATTTGACAAACATTGAATCTTTGTCTTTAAATGATTGCAGAAGTTTGTGCTGTTAAATCTCATTTTCATTGACAAGCATGTCAACTGTGAAACATAGAAAATATAAACCTAATGTAAATGTATTATCCTACACAAATCATAGATTCCTCGCAACGAGTTTTGAATTTCTGAAACTTTCACTCTATAAGTGAAAACAGAGCAACAAAAGGCGCCATTAAAGAAGGAGAAGGGGTCACCCGGTCCCTATTCATACATGAACCGCCTCTGCTCACGTGCGTAGGAAAGTGCGCGCGTGCGATCACTTGTACTGGTGGCCTCGATAGAAACAGTAAACAGGACTGAAGGTATAAAATGCCTTAGACTAAATTTTACTTTTAATTATGTGTCTAATTACGCACTGTAGCAGGAACTGTAGCGGTAAATGTTTTGTTGAGTCTTTGTTGCTGTTTAAACAACCGATAAAAATGATTTTATGTGATTTTTTTGTGCGTTTCATGAAGTTTTTTGGGAGAGATTTTCGCGCACGCAACTTATCTTAAAAAAAAGTAACAAGCCTTTTGTCGTTTCAAGTTTTCCAAAGATGGAGAAAATTGTCAATTTGTCAGAAGAAATAAACAACACGGATGACGTAAAGGGAACATTTCAGACTAAAGGGTCATTTTTTTTGGTGAAAACTTACCCTGAAACTCGTTGAATTCAGCAGCAGAAAGCGAAGCGGATATCTATGCGTGACTCTCTGAAGCAGCGTCCTCTCTCCAGTGTGCGTGCCCACACCCAGCCTTCAACACGTCCCTCTGACACTCAACAGGTTGGCTTCTCATTTAAAAAAAAAAGAAGAAAGAAAGAAAGGGAGGAGAAGGAGGGGGAGCCCGTGCTCTAAGCGCTGCTGCAGCTTTGTTAAACAGTTTCTGGTCCCCGGTCGGTTTCCGCTGGGCTCAGAACGAGCGACCGGACACGAGTTGGGTGGGGAAGCTGATCCAGAGTCAGCCCACGGTAAAACGTCGGATATAAGAAACGCTAAGTTGAGCAGAGTTTTGCTATTCACGTTTAATTTATTAAAAAATAAAGACATAATGATCAGATCTGCATTGAACGAGCCTATGAAAAAAACCCCACACACTGACACACCTGTTGACTTTTACAACAGAGATGTTTATTAGAATTTCTACATGCATTTAGGTTGGTGACATTTGTTTCCCAAATTCTTTAAATACTTGGACAAATATAACTAAATGTATCTAAAACTGATCTCATATCACCTATTGCAGTTGACACCGTTTCATAAAGCTTATAATTAGCCTGCATAATTTTAATGCGACATTGTAGTAATGTCTATGAAAGAAAAAATAATAATGCTGTCTAATCAATCTATATTTACAGACAGTGGATATAGTTATTAAATAGACATCTGGACAACACATTTCCCCTATCACATGGGATATTTAGATTCAACAAGTTTAAACCCTGATATAAGACTGATTACTGATGGTGTTGTTTCAAAAATATAAATTTGTGGTTTCTGTTTGCTGTTTTTATCATGTCTGTACAGGGTATGCCTGATCTTCTGAGCTGATGTTCTCCCCACCATTGTCTCTCCACCAGCCAGCCGCCTCCCAGCTCCTCTTTCTGAACAGGTTTGTCGGGAGCAAGATCAGATATCGCTGTCATTGTGCTTTTTGTGACTGGATAAAGAGGAAGAAGGGACAAGGCAGTTAACAAGGCAGCTTGTAATGAAAGAGCCAGCGTGGACAGCACATTTAATTTCAGACAAACTCACGATTCGTAGAAATGTCTCACCTGAGTGTCTTGTTGCAGGTTTTATCTAGGGCAGAAAAGTTGTTTTTTAGATGATTTTCAGATATCTAGACAGTTTGTATCAAGAGGAAAAGCTGAAAATGTATGTATATTTTTTTGTTTTTGGAGTACTTACAGAATAAAAGGCCGACTGATCCAACTATCAGCAAGCCGGCAAAGATGAGGCCTCCTATTCTTAGCCTTTCATAGTCTGTCAGAAAGCGAAGCACAAACATCCAGTGTTTGAGTTGGAAATTTTGCTGAATGTCATATTTTGAGTCAAAGCTCTTAATAAGTTTCATTTTTCTATATTTTTGCAATCAGTGATTTGCAGTGCACAAATGGAATTGTAATCAAATATTTAATCATGTGAAACTATGTTTCATATTTCAGCGTGTAGGAAAAGCAGAGGGTTCATACTCACTGTAAACAAATGGATCTGAGGACAACAACAGTGAGATACATGGAAAAGAAAGAAGCACATTTAGTTACAGTTTTTAATCCATCAAGATTCAAGAGAAAATCCTGAGGTTTTCTCATCATATGTGGCGTTTGCAGACTCTTAATCCCATCTTTTGCTGCACACAACGGGTCAGCCAGCCGAAAGAGTACAACTCTGCTTTTTTCATGCTTTAAAGAAAAGACAAATTAAGTTGTTTGGAGTTATTTGAAGTCGTCGTAAATGCAAAAAGTTAAGAATAGGAAAAAAAAGCTGTGCACACTTTAATTTTGAGGAATCTCTCTTTTAGGCTTCAAAGCTTTGGCATGTCGGTTAAACAAATAACCTGAATAACTCATCTGTTAATAAAATCCCACTATGAAGAACAAAAAAGATCCCATATTCTGCACAGCAAACTCTAGTTTAAATGGTCTCATACCAAAGAAAATAAAAAATAAAAATTGTTCAATTTGAGCAATAACATTATTATAAATGTTACATTGTTAGTGATGCTGCTTCTGCATTACAAATAAAAGTAATTTCATCATATCTGTTTTCACTCAAGGTTACCACTCTAATGTGAGTCCCAAGCCTCATTTGAACTAGTTTATTCCCAGATCAACTAAAGCTAATGGGGGAAAAAAAGAGAAAAGTTTTGGCCTTACTTGCTTCCGTTTCCATAAAAATGGAGAACAGTACTGAAAAAAAGAAATAAAAAAAGAAAAATGGCACGTTATTTAAAAAAACTTTAAATGATTGAAAATTCTTCATTTCATCCCTCTCTTCTAATAATAACACACAGGAAAGTGTTTGTCCTGCTATAAATACGTTTGAACACATTCTCCTATAATATAAGCTTTCTTGGTTTAGGTTACCTGCTAGCAAAGTGACCAGACTGAGATGTCCCATCCTGAACACAACAGACAGTCAGCTGGAAAGAGACGAAGGTAAACACACAGAGAGACATAACAGCATCGTGAGACATTTTTCTCATCACTTCTTTTTTCCTCCCTCTCTTAGACTCATGCAGACCAGCAACGCCGTGTACTTTGCCCTTTCCTTGGGAAGATCGTCCTTGTGCTGAGAGAGGTCAGTGCCTCATCAGCAGGGGGGCATTCTGGGTATTTGTAGAGTAAACAGCGGATCGCTTTTTGTTATGAGTCGAAACCCAGCATGTCTATAGAAAACGTTCCTACGGCTCGCACTTGACTGGGGAAAGTGTTTTAGCATCCAGCCCAGTCAGTCATGTGATGTACAGAACAGTTTTTGTTCAACCTCTCGTGATCTTTATCTGATTTTGAACGTCACGTGGGAAATATGGATTTATTTCAGAATATTGCTTCTCATTAGGCTGATATTTTATAAATATCAGTCAAGTTGGTAGTTATAATGAAAGACAATATTGACTAGACAGGTATTGTGATATGTTTTTTTGAACTTACCAATGAACCAAAGTGATTTTCGGCAATTATTGACCAGTAACAGTTCAATTTTGATCAATATTTACTGGTAAATTTGCTTTGCAGTGATTGAGGCTGTCCAGCATGAAGTAGTACAAATTAATAACAAAATTTTCGTGTTTCTTTGGGCTTAATAATACGCTCTCTGTCAGTTTATATTGCATTTGACGCTAATTGTCATGTCTGTTACACAACAAAAAGCAAAGGTGGGTGCTAACATTATGAAGCAAAACACTATGCATTAGTTTTGTTGAAAGATTTAAATAGATTTAACCACCTGGACACCATCTATGTAGGTTGGCACCCAGATGGCCAACCTGTTCCCGCCTGCAGCCAGTCTCTCTTCTCACTTGGTGTTGACCTTGGGCTAGTAGTGGGAAATCAAATGTGTTCTGGTTTCTGTTTCTTCTATCTTCCCTCTGCCTAAAGTGCATTTATGTATGGGATTTAAAGGACCCTGTTTGTTACTCTGACCAGGAGACGCAAAAGTGAATTCATGAAATGCTTTTCTTTTTGTTTGATTGGAGGAGTCATTGAAGCCTCAACACATTTTTCTCTCTGCATCCTCGTTAGCTAACGTTTTGAAAAGAGAGTTTGCACCAGCATCCTCCCTGCTGGGCATCAAATGGGCGCCATGATAAAGCAGAGGCTTTTTGTGACTCTATTTTCGTCACTTCCATTAAGACCTTCATCAGGTGACTTTTCAATGTCAGTGTCAGGTTGCACTCAACAAGCCAAGGTTGGCAAAGACTTTTCTCTTCCAGATGCAATGTGTGAAAGAAAAAAACGCCTCGCACAACATGGAAACATTTATCACGCGACCTAAAGCAGCAGTGGATTTTCCCAATCGGACTAGCATAAATCTGCCCAAACGTCGATTAAATGTACAAGCGTAGAAAATAAATAAATATGAGATGATACATCTGTCTTTTTAACTCAGGAAGGAAACTTTACGTTTTCATCGAAGCACTTGACTATCATCCGTACTCACAAACAGATATGGTCTACTACACGTATTCCCTCTGCACAAGAAAAAAAAAATTACTACTTGTGATCAAACAAGGATAAAAGACCAAAAAACTCATAGTGTGCTAAAAAAACTAAGCATGACCTTCCATGTTTAGCTTCGAATTCACCCCACCCTACCGACGCTTACCTGAGGTGACGATTCGGGAGCAGAGGAGTGTTTGTGAAGACTGTGAAAGGGTAAAAGTGTCTTTTGTTTTTTACCTGAATAAGTACTCTCAGCTCCTCCTCTTTGTTTGGGGTAGAAACATTTGTATGTGCACAACCGCATTGTGAGCCGGACATGACACATACTGTGTACAGTATGAATCGAAGGCCAGTTGTAGTATTATTCCACAAACATCAGCAAGTGTGATTGCATAGCAGAAAGCTAGGCTAGAGAAAATGTATTTTTACTAACAATTACTAACGCCATTGAAAAAGTAGCAAAAATCCCTTGACGTCACATTGTAACAAAGTCAATGTATTTTAACATGTTTTTTATGTGATAGAAATACATAAAGTAGTGTAAATGGGAGGTGAGAATATTCTAGAGAATATTTGTAAAATGTGCCATGCATCTGAAACAGAGCCTCCTGAATCAATACCTTGTGATCACCTTTCACTAGAGCTACAAATCATTTAGGGCAGTCCCTAAGTGATTTGTAGCTTTCATATGCAAGATAGCTCTTCTAAAATAGCTCAAGCTCAGTCAGATTGGATGGAGAGCATCTGCGAACATCAATATTTAGGTCATGCAACAGATTTTTCATTGGATTGGGATTTGGATGACTCAGACTTGAAATAAATCCTTCCTTTGAGTGGAACTAGTAAGCCATATAAACCCAATTTCTAACTATATGTACTTAAATACTGCGTAAATCAAGCATAAATTGCAAAATAATAATCTCAAGCTGACGCACTGTCTGTGCTGATAAAGACTCACTCAATTCAGCATGGCGAATGCTTGGAGGATAGTTGGACCTATTTTCTGATCACATTTATTAATAGTTATTTGACCACTTCAAAATAAATACGACTCAGATTATGGAGCACCGAACCATCAGCCCAAGATCAGTGGAGGATCAATTAGCATGAAAAAGATTAAATAAACAAAACAAAATTGTGACCTTAGTGGAGGGCAAAAAACATTATATCAAGGTCATTTACAGTAAAAGAAACTTTGATGAACAATTTAACAACTTTTCTGTTTAAATATAATTTAGATATAATTCTTTTCAGAGAAAGAAAGATTTAAGCCATTTTGGACAAACGTTATTTTTTGACAGATTTCAAGTAATTTTGACAGATGACATTCAGACTAATTGACATTTAGTAATTAAGTTGACATACAGTACATAAGACTCCAAGCACACTTCAACACTGACAAGTTTTAAGAAAAAGTAACACAATGAAGTGGATGTGTTGGTGATCTAGAGGTGCTACTTCACACTGTCAGCATCACACTCAGCTTTATCATCTCTGTTATTGTCTTATTTTCTACTGCACCCTGAAATCTCATTTATTTACTTCAAGCATATGTTTCTGAAATAAATTTGTCCACGAATATAAAGCGCAGGATGTGTAAATAGCTGGTGAATCCTTGAATATGATCTTTTTGCTGTCCAGTTCAGCTGATCCTCGACTTTGTTTTAATGGCTCACTATAATACATATTCAGATGATGAAGTCACCTAACCTGTCTGGGGAGTTATCCTATTTTCATCCTTTCTCAGCTGCTGAGTACATTGCCACAGAAAAATAATGACAAATTTCTCCTATTTGTGAAACTCATTACATCTTCTTCACCAAACGTTTTGGTTCATTAGCCACAAACTATAAATCCATCACTGCCAGAGATTTTTCTCTAAAACATGAAACTCCATGAACTATCTGTCGGTATTTGGTTCACCACAATCGAGTCATTGGAATAAGAATATAATTTACAGTCATATTCTTGTGTTTTGCCCTTCATCTTCAGTGAGATTGTTTCATGTAAAAGCAACACAAAGACGCAAGGGAGGGAGTTTGTGTTGTGCTGTGTATTTTTCCGCTCTGTCTTTCTCTTTCCTGCCTCTACAGGTGCTATTGTTTTTGTTTTGGTCTCTGGGGCTCTGTCAGGTTTTCAGGTATCACCTGGCGCCCTTCTCCCTGTAGAATACCTTTCACGCTGCTGGTCTGGTGCGGGGCAGACATTTTCCCTTTAACTACTGGAACAGGAGAGAGCGTTTATGTTTTCTTCCTACAAAAATTGTCTGAGACAGATTGGGCTTTAACACTGCGAGAAGCGGTTTGTTCTCACTTCTCAGATTTTCAGGCGTTTCTCCTTACAGCGCACGTGTCCGCAAAGTGCAAAAATATACAGGTCGGTGTGTCTGAGACTTGTGACTATTTATACCTGCGTCTGTCACGCAGAAAGAAGCAGCGTCCTAACAGGTGATAGCTGCTGGGACACGGCTGACGGAGACGCAAAGACAAAGACACATACCTCAAGGTTTGTGTGTAAGAGATATCAGAATCATTTAGCAGCTGATCCCTGGTGACATCGAAGCAAAGAAAGTAGAGAAAACCCAGAGATAATGTCTATGTCACATTATCATTGTTTGGTCGTTGCTGCTGCCTGTTATCGCATTATTCCATAATGTTCACAATTTTCAGGTTTATTTATCAAGTATACTTTAAGTGCTGGAACATTCAGACTGAAGTCGAGTCCAGTGTGTGTCGCCTCTGTGGGATAGAAAAGGAAAACATCTGAATGCTCTACAGCCATTTATCTGACTGTTTGCTGGTTTCCTGTGTTCCTGCTAACGAGATTAGAAAATGTGCTCTAAGACATCTCTCATGCCAAGGATTAAATTACACAATCATTGCTTTAATATACAGAAGATACTCATTGCAGGAATACTGCTGTTAAAACTGTAACAGAAAGGCTGAGTTTCTTCAAATCAAGGCGAAAAACTAATTTATTTAGAGTTAATAATAACTGGAACATTGATCAGTATATTTAATGAATAGCTGATGATTATTAAATTTATGAATACAGTGGATCTCTTTTAGCAGATACTCCTGTCCATACTAACACTTATTTTGGTGACAGTATTATCAAAGGTTATTATTACTATAGACACACTAAAGCTACAATCAACATAGGCGTCCTTTACATTTAATCATTAAAATATATCTTGAGGTTAAAAAATATTCTGAACCGTGCAGAGCTCTGTTTTGCCTTCATTATGTAACCTAAAACGACGATCAACACAAACGCAGAGGTCAGTAGAAGGTCACAGTTATACTAAAAGTTGCAAAAACTAATTAACAGCTCCACCTCTGACCTTTCCCAGTTTGTTTTTGACTTTCCTCTGGAATATTTTAACCTTTGTTTAATGATATTTGGTGAACATAATGTCCCCAAAGTCATTTACTGTCAGTGAAAGGTCACAGCATGAACGCACAGGAAACAGTGAAGGTTATCTCACACACATGGCCAGACACACACCTCTGTTATGGTGGTATTGAAGTGTGTTTGTCCATAAACAGCACTATTAAAGGTCTAAGCACAGGTTAAGTCACCTTGTAGTGAGTCCGTCAGGAGAAGATCTTTGCTAGGTTTTGGTAAAAAGTCACAGAAATTAACCTTGAAAGGAAGAGGTGTTGGTAGCACAAACGGCCACAAACATTACCCTTGTCTGCATTAATATGTTTATATACTTATTTATTGAAAAACATCAGCTACATTTTGACTTGAATTCATATTACTGTCCCATTCAGATATGCAGGAATTCATCCATTTCTTTTCATGTTTAAATTAATGTGATGTATTTCTTTTACGCAGACTTAAAATACTTGTTTTTTTGTTGTTGTTGTTTTTTTTCCACAGTCAAATCCAGAACACTTTGAGCAGCCCAGCAGCTAGCATGACCTCTCTTACTCCTACACACATGCCTTTATTTTGTCATGTCCTGGAACAACCACACACTTCCCATTCGGTGGTTCTGACTTTACCAGAATCAGATTTGAGGAACAGAATCCAGCACACAGTGAACTAAGGAGTTGATGAGCAGCTGAGTCAACACATTGCTCCACACTAACTCTGTTGTATCAGCTAAAAGGCCAGGGAGAAATCTCTCCCGCTGACTCTCTCCTGTGTGTGTGTGGGTGGGTGTCTTCTTCACTTCAGATCTCACGGTACGGTACTCTGAGAGCGTTTTTGCCCCCCATACATGTTGCTTTTATTTTTGCTTTCTGTCTCGGCAAGCAAATTTCAATTCAAAGATAAACCGAGAAAATACAAGACACAGTTTTCAAATGATGATTTCTTTTAGCTAAACCAACCTGGACTTGAGTGAAAAAGTAATTGCACCCTTAACCTAATAACGAGACTATTCATTAAACCATATTTAAGAGTTTGTTTAAGGCTTGATTTGCATTTGATGGTTTACTTTGTGTTCTTAAGTTTAAGCCTACTTGGATTATTTAGCAAAATAATAATCCAAACTAATAGTTGGTTTATATCCTTCAGGAATTGAGAGTTAAAGTAATGCTAATATCATTTACAATATGTTGATTAAGTCCCCAAGAGGAAACACAGGTCCAGGCCTTCACACTACCACCACCTTGTATAGCTGTCAATATGATATTCTTTTCCTAAATGCTGCATTAGATTTTTCACACACACGTTCCTAAAAGTTCCACTTTTGTCTCAACCGTTCATAGAATATTTCCTCAAAGATTAGATGCTTTTTGGGATATGTGAGACAGGTCTTTGTGCTTGTGGAATAATTGTGGTAGGCTGGAAACTTCAAGACTATATCCATTTGTGAATAATAACTCTCACTGCAGAGACCCAAAATCTAACTACTAATCTAATCTACTAACAGTACTTAGACCCAAAGTAACAGTAGACCCAAATAACTTTATTTGGGTCTACAATAACTTTATTATATAACTTTATATAATAACTTTATTATTTATATATAATCTAAACATCTCCAACTGTCACCACTAGGGGGCAGCAAACACTCTTCTGTTCACTTCACATTTACAATCTACTGCATTCATAACCACACGGTTTTCAGTGTGCCTATTTTTTTTTAATCTAAAGATGAAATATTACTGCATCAGAGTTCAGAGTTCACATATCAAACATAATTCACTATGTTACTGATGAGCTATTAGGTTGTTGTTGTTTTTAGCTCTGTCTTTAGCAACATGAATTTGTGATAAAAGTCACAGTTTGCTGCATTACCCAACAATTTAAGGTTTGACAAAAAGCTGAGTGGCATTATTGTGACAGTAAACAACTTTATTTTTGTTATAGAAGCCACCTAAACCACAAAAGAGCGAGTTGACAGGAGCAGCAATAATAACAATAGTGAGCAGATAATTTAATCACTGGATAAAATCTAAAATTATAGATTTAAACTGAAAGTTGGGTGCATGTTAAATAAGTAACAAAACAGTAAAAAAAATGCAGGTCTGAATTAGATGTTGGTGACTGAGGTGGTGGAGAGGCCAGTTTAGTTTGAAGAATTGCACAAGTATCCTCTGTCTTACTAATGTGTCCTAAACAAAGATGCTGAGATAAGGTTTGACAGTAAATGGGCGTTGACCATAAATGCAACGGAAAACTTTAGTTTGTACATTTCTTCATGCCTGCTGACCTGATCACATCAAACTGATGTGTTCCCTTGTGAACTGTTTTAAAATAAACTCCAAACTCATACTGAAAAGTGGAAAAAAGACCAATTAGTTCAGATACTTGTGACTTAGTTGATGTTGTGCACATAAACCAAATTAAAAATATAGTAATCACTATTCACATCTCCAATATTCCTGCAGAAAAGCAACCTGTTTCTTGTTTTGATGCGAGACTGTCTTCATAAAAGTGCTGTCCTCAAGTGGAAAAGTTGTGGTACTGCATGCAAGTGACAATGCTCAGCAGTATTATTATATATTATTATAATTATTAAATATTTGGGCAATGATGACCATCATCCAACGACTGAATGTAGAAGGAAAATGTGCAGCAGGTAGAGAAAAGCCAATATCATCTGTATAACATGGTTCAACTGGAATTAGCAGATGAATGGAGCTTTGTTTCAATTCTTTCTCTTGGTTCACTCTTTCACGATTGAGTCCAGGTCATCGTTGATGTCATCTTCAGCTAAAAACAACAATTTTCCATATTACACCAGTTCTTAAGATTTTGTCTGATTTCTCTTTTTTGTTGTTGTTTCTACATTTGCCATATAAACGTGAAGTCACTGCTTACCAAGGCAGTTCTGAATCGTCATGGATTTTGGCATCAGGAGAAAAATGAGGCCGCAAATCAAAAGGACCCCAAAGAATCCTCCGATCACACATCCAACGAGGGTAGCATAGCTGGCACCTTTATCTGCAGGCAGGTGTGAAGAAGTTTAAGCAGAATGATTTCAACTGATCACGTCACACATGCAATGTGTAATTTCCACAATGTTTCCTGTTTTCACCGTAGACATGCAGGACAGCAAAGCAGTCTTCTGGATCGTTCGACTGATGACAAACGACCAGCGTGTCGTTGTCAGAGTAGGAGGTTCCTTTGAGGGTCCAAATCGCCACCAGTTCACCACCCTTCACTTCACAACGCCCATACAGAGCCTGAGGCGACAGACGCAGAAGAAAAAGCTCGTATTTGAAGAGATTAACGTTACTGTACGAGGTAAACTAACAGCTTCAACGTCGTGACCATCTCACCTGGGGAATGTCCTCCACCTTGCCGTTGGGGCAGGTGAGGGTGTAGTTTCCATGGCTGCTGTAAAAGGTGAATGTGAGGTTTCTGGAGGCTTCAGGCACTCCACACCTGAACTCTGCAGGCTCGCCCACGGCCACTTTGACATCAATCGGAAGAGTCCGATAGCCAGAGATCGTTTTTGAAGTGTTGGTAGAGTTAGCTGAGGAGGTCGTGGCGTCTTGTGCTGAGATGAAGATTATAAACAAAACAAGCACATCAACAAAAGGGTGAAAGGGTGGAAAAAAAAAAATTTAAACATGCTGATACATCTGAAATGTACCTGCAGATTTGCATTTGAATAGAATTTTTGTTTAAACTAAAAGTTTGTTTTTGAGGAGAAACGAGAAAAATAAAATGCAAAATGAGGAAAAAACAAAATCATTTACATCTTATTTTAAAGAATGACATTTAGAAGATTGATATCCATCTCAATAGATAGTGGGGGGGGGGGATCGACATGTTACCAGTGAAAACCTATATTCACCAAACAATTTATTTTGCCTGTTTTCTAAAGGAGTTGAAGAGCTTCAAGTTTTTTGAGGTCTTCATCATATTTAAACTGGGACTCTGACCAGCTGAATTAAAAATAAAACATTTAGTTCCAGTCCTAAGCAACATGTTGGTAACATAAAAATAATAATAATTTAAGGCATAAGAATAATTTTTGGCTTCATTGTTTAAAATATGTGGTCACAATAATAATCTCTGATTTACAGTCTAGTTGGCGCTTTATGCACTAAATGTAGCATACTGCTAAAGTTACTTTTAACATGTAATAATGAAGATTCTCTGTGAATTATTGGCACCACGAGTCTTTAGACTGAAAAATGTGAGGTCACATCTGATGCGGTGATAAGATTTACGCCTCAAATTGAACGCAGACAATGCAAAGCATTCAGTTTCAGCTGCTAACGCTTCTGTGACATTCATGTTATTTACCTGAAGACGATGCAGTGATTTGAAGCACCGCCAGGAGCAGCCAGCAGATCTGAGAAACTTTTCTCTTTTCTGCCATTTCTTCTGCTTGGCTCAGCTAGTTTCTCTTATTCCATACAGATAATTTCTGGAGACTTAAAAAACAATGTGCACGGCTCTTTTCATAAAGGTTAAATAACCAATACAGCAATAAATTTCACATTTGTTTGCCAAAATGACATTGTGACGACATGTGGGTTTTTAGAAACTGCTGTCAACTCAAACCCTATATATAAACTTAAATGAACTGGGTTTTACTTCTGTAAGTTCCAAAAATATTAAACTGATACTGTAAATACATTAATCAACATGAATTACATAAACTCATTTTCTATAATTAACAACCACAAAGTTACTGTTGGTAGAATCAAATTTATAAACACATTCAGGCACTCATACTGTTACATAAATGCTTTTGTTGGAGACTTAATCAAAGCAAAACTATAGCCTGGCTTCATTCTTTCTACATTTACAAACAGATAAATTGTAGTTAAATACCAGATAAAGAAAGAGAAATCTGATAACACAACACATAGAAAATTCCTCCCTAGATTTGAAGACAGCTTCCCTATTTACAGATATAAAAAATAATCTCTTTTCTTCTTGATCAGACTGACCTCACAAATGCACCGACGCGCCTCGTATCTCCCTCTGCGCCTAAACTTCCTTGGTCTCTTCAATTGTCCCCAACGAGACAGGAACGTGAGACGACCGAGGCACCTGAAGGAATGTGGAAGAGTTCCTGACGAGCCAGGCAGATTTCTGAGAACAACAAACAGGTCGAGCAGCTGTGTGGCTTTTCAACCAGGAAAAGCTACGCAGTCAAAAATGTTTACGTTTTCTCTGCTCTCCATTTCCTTTCTGCGTTGCTCAAAAGTACATCACAAAACCTTTTGTTCTCCTGAGAATGAAAATATGAAAACCTTCCATGAAAAGCGTTTATATTAGTGGCTACATGCATGTTTGCCAAGAAAAGATTTCACTTTTATTTGCTTCCAACATCAACAATGCCGCCTCTAAACACCTCCAGCATACCTGTTCAGCAGGTTCATCATCCTGCTGCAGCCTGAAGGGAAGATGAATTCACCTGACAATTAACATCAATAAATACCAAGCTAAGCTGATGAAACCAAGCTATCAACATGGTTCTGCAACCCTTGTACTTTTTCTTAGTATTTTTGACTTATACTTCAACGTGTTTTTTGGGGGGTTTCATTGGGATTAATGAAGCTCAAGGACGGCAGCAGAGAGGTCAAAGCAGGGTTAGGTTACGTAATATTTTGTTCAACACATCAAAACAGGAAGAGTGTGCCACAACTGCAAACGTATCAAGACATGGTCCACTGACTGAACGTGGAAGCATTAATCAGAGATGCAGCCAAGACGACCCTGGAGGAGCTGCAGAGAGCCACGGCTCAGGTGGAAACATTTTTTTCACGTGAGTAGATGAGAAACAAGCTTCACGCCAGGGAGCAGATGGTTGCCATAAATGGAAACACTGGAGGAAACATTTGTAGTAGCTGCAAAAAATAAATAAACCACTTAAATCAGAGAGTTTTTACTTGTTAGAATGGACCAGTCAAAGTCCAGAGACTTCAGTTAATTTCTGGAAAGCTAAGTCTGGGCTGCAGATGAGTCCAGCAGAGGGCAGGAGAAAACAGGTGAGCTTTACACACCTCAGATCAGGTGTGATCAGTCTGGGAATCATGGGGAGAGTAAGCGATGAGTTCAGGGGTGGCTGGGAAAACTGAGAGACCGGGTCAAACTGTTCTAAAATCCCAATTAGACATCCTGAAGTTGGAAGTTGTAATGTCACAGAATGGGGGAAAGTGGCATTTTGGCAGCCACTTTAAAACGGTTGAAGTAGAAAAACGAAAACTCTAAAAATACTCTGATTCAGTAGTGAAAGATGAAAGCTGGTTTTGGTTCCAGTCAGTTGAAACTGAGACCTCCTGCGTTCAAGATCCTGCTCTGTCATTGACAGAGATTATTACATCCCATACACCACACGAGGAAAAATAATGAAGGAAATTTGGTTTAGGAACTGAAGAATGAAACAAAACTCAAGTTTACCCTGTTGTTTTTTTTGTTTTTTTTTCTTTTAACTGGAGACTTAAGAAACTCCACCACCCTAAAAACATCAGCAGCCCCCATTTTATCTCGATCTGCTCTTCAGCTATCTCTGAGGACGTTCACTGATCTTCATTCTTTATTCTCCAATTTCATCTTAAGCATCAGATTCTGGTTCAAACTCATCATGTGATCAGGGACAAACAAACTCCTCCCTTCCTATTCTGGCTGATTTACATAATGCTTACTGATTGTGTTTGTGACAAACTTCCACCTAAAACTTCTTCAAATCTGGGTTTTTTTATAGAAGTGCTGTGCAGCCATGGGTTGGGCCCCGATCACTACAGTTTGCTTTGACAAATGAACTATCAACTCAGTTCTTTATTCTTGAACAACATGATTCAAGTGCTGATACTTCTTCTGCTGCAGCAGGGTAAGTAAATGTATAGTTATTCTAAATATGAAACGCATTATTCTATTTGAAAATCTTTTACATTTGCAAGAGCAGCAAACCTTTTAAGGCTCATTTTAATGTTTGATCATTTCTGAGCTTAGACCAAGAATTTGTCCAAAACATTAACTCCAAGTTAAATAAATACAGTCTGTAAATCAAGCACCAATGCTAGGAAACACAAACTGAAGAGGAGCTGCGTTTTCTGTTTGAGCCTCAACATGAACTTGTTACCTTTTATTGCAACAGTGCACATTTCCATGGCGATGGGAGCTAATCAGTTTCGTTGTTTCTGTCAATGTTTCACTATTGGCTTAAAAAATGTTGTTTTTCTCATAACTACAAATGCATCATCACACATATCTGCCACTGCAAAATTAATGTTGATGACGTGATAGTGGTCACTACAGTGGACAGCTATCTAAAAGCCATTTTCTTGCGCTTCTTGTGGATTTTTATGTTATAAATGCACACAGACCACTGAAGTGGACTCGAATGCATCATAAAATACACTAATACAACTACTGGCCATCAGCTGCAAATGCAAGACATTATTCTTGTTAAATCAATATGGCCGACAGACAAAAACGCCTGCCACCCCACCCTGTAGACGACTCCTTCTACTGTAGACGACTCTTCAGGTTAAAAAATATTGTGACATCAGATAACCCCTAAAGAACAATACTACTGATGTGTTTTTCAAATAACTTTGTATTTGGAGAAAATTACAATTGATCACCAAAGAAAAATAAAATTAAAAAAACGGGGTTTTTTTACAAAATTATTTTTCCTACCTTTTTTTATGCCTTAATTAAGAAAATCAGAAAAAAAATTGAAAAAAAATGGCTCATAAGGCTGGAAGCGTTTTTCTTTTTGTTTTGTTTTTGACCTGCGATGCATTTATAGAGTTTAAGAGGGAAAGTAGCAACACCTGCTGCTAACTGCATTTACTGTTCATGAAAGAGTCCAATGAAGCCATGCCAAAAACTATGACTCTATATATTATTGCTATTGAAGTCTGTTCAGCTGAATCATGGGGAGTATTATTTTTTCAAGTCAATTAAGTTTCTTTTCCCCGTGACCTTATAAGTGATTTAAAAATGGTCACAAGTTTTATTTTGTGGTTTTATTAGCAGAGAAAGTGAGTGCTGCCTGGTCGGTGACCTTTGAGAACCCGGATATTTGTGCTTTGAGGGGGTCTTCGGTGGAGTTCAGGTGTTCGTACAGCTACCCAGACGAGGAATCCGTCAGAGAGACCGCATGGGACAGAGGAATGGATCAAAATGGCGTCTGGGAACGTGTCAGGCTTTCAGACCTTCCTTCATATAATGGTCGATTTGAGTATCAAGGTGATCATGCACACAACTGCAGCCTGGTTTTACGTGACCTGCAGGAGAACGACACTGGATATTACTACTTCTGGTTTGACACAGATAGGTTTGGACGGCGCAGTAAGACGTCAGTGTTTCTCTCTGTCACAGGTAAAACAGATTTACATTCTCAGGTTTCTGTTTTCAGGTTGAACTTCTTTTTTTTTTGTGGTGTAAGTCCTGTCTTTGGTTGATCTCCAGGGCTGAAAGCCAGCGTACGCCCCGACAGAGTGAGACTTGGAGACAGCGTGACCCTTGACTGCCGGACAGAGTGTCAAAAAGCCAAAATAATCTGGTTCAGAGACGGACGTCTGGTGGCAGAACCAACGTTTCAGGCTCAGACTACAGATACCGGAAACTACTCATGCACTTTTGAGGGGTTAATATCCTGGCAATCAGATCCCGTGGCTCTGGATGTTCGCTGTAAGTACTATAATGATGCTAAGTCAAGATGAATAAATTTGATATTAATCACTGATATTCTGCTTATAATCAGGCTCACATGCATTGTATTTGGTCAGCAGAAATCAAATATATTGATAAGAGCGCTTTGCATGTTGTAAAATAATAATTACAAACCTCAATATGTTTTATTCAGATTACATGTGACAGACCAATGCAGAACATTATTGAAAATTTTTTTTTTGTTTTTTTTCAACTTGATTGCAAAGAAAATTTGAGGAAAAACTGGGGAGCATTCCCATTTAGACCCCTTTATTAGACCCAATTATTGAAAAATATCCAAAGGTTTAAACATCTAGTCTCAGGTGGGGCAATCAGGCTGCAGGGCAATCATTTGTTGTCCACCACAAATCTGGAAGAATATTGAAAAGATGCTTATACTGTACATAACCCTGAACACACCTTAGCCATGCTGCGGCATGGTAGTGGCAGCAGGGTGCTGTGGGGATATTTTGGAAGCTGGTAAGAGTTGATAAAGAAATGGGTGAAACAAATACTGGACAATCCTGGAATAAAACCTATTGGAGGCTTTAAAAAATCTGAAAATGGGGTGAAAGTTTTCATTTTCCTCCCACTTCAACCACGTGCTGCTTTGTGTACAGAAAAACATAAAATAAAATGAGGCTTGTAGTTGAAATGTGATGAAACGTAAAAGACAAAATCAAATAGTATGACTACTTTTGCATGACATTGTGTATGTACTATAAACCTATTTTTACTGGAACCGTGGTTGTGTTTTTTCTCCAGATCCTCCGCTGAACGTATCCGTTGAGGTGAACCGCTCTGACCCTCTGCTGGTCGGCAGCAGTGTGACTTTGACCTGCAGAGGTTCTGCCAGCCCTGCTGCAATTACTTACACCTGGTGGTACAGCGGTGACGTCTCCAACTCCAGCACCGAGCTCCAGGTGGGCTCAGGGCAGGTGTTGAGTATTTCCTCCTTTGAGTTGACCCACACTGGGACGTATATCTGCCAGGCCCAGAACCGCGTGGGCCAGAGCCGTTCAGCTGAGCTGCTGCTGGCGGTGGAAGATACGGGTAGGAATCCTGGAGGAATGGAAGAACTCGCATTCTTAAAGCTTTAATTCATGTTCATTTGAACTTCAAGATACTGGGGGTTTATTTAAAAACATATGTGGCTACTTTTAGTTATTTCTAACGGATTATTCCTTTTTTTGCCCCCAGTCCATCCTTTAATTGTCCTTGGAATTGGAATTAAAGTGATTATTCTGCTTGTGCTGCCACCGATTCTCATCTGGGTCTGGTAGGTAAAGCAGAGCATCATTCTGAGTCGGCTCTTGTTGCTTCTCTGAATTGGGACATCAGGAAATAAACTCTATTCATAGAAGCTTCTTGTTTTCTTGTTAAAGGAAGCGTCGGTCTCATTCTGATGCAAAGAACGAAGAGGTGAGAAGAGGAACAGGTTTTTTGGAAAAAAAACAAGAAAACAGGAAATGATACCAGAGTCATGTGACGCCTAATCTAGTCTTCTTTATTCCTCAGAATACCAGCAATAACTATGAAAATGTGATGTTTGGATGAAAGAACAACTGCTCTAAAATCCCGGCATGAGCAAGGAAAGAAAGGAAAGGAACCAAAGTAACTTTGCACTGCCAAGTCTCAACACGTGGACAGAAAATGCTTCCTGACGCTTAGCTAAGCTGCATGGACGATCTGCAGCTTCCTTTTTCTGTGCAACATTGAATGGATTTTGAACATAGAATGAATATTTGTTATTTCAAACAATACTGATGTTTTTTATATAGGTTGGTTATTTGTATGCTAAATTCAAACATTGGTTTATGCTGCAGTCATTGGTAGAAATGGTTCAGTTTTAAGATACGTAACACTGCCCCCTTGAGTTTGAATTAATGTCTGCATATCCCAGCAAGCATGAAAATGTTCCGTCACTTTGCCAATTACTATGTGTTCTCCTATAGAAATAGTTATGAAATTTGTCCAATGGTCTCGATTAGACCCGATAAGGTTTATCTTTTATTATAGTTTGTTTTTAATGGTAAATTAAATTTTATAGCTTCACAAATGTGTGGTTTCTAACACACATAACTTTCACACCTTTATTTTTTCTTATTTTTAATTTATTTGACATGTTTTACTTTCCATAATGTGCGTACTGGATCTCAAAGTTTAAAATGAGAATTTACTGCATGGAAAAGAATGAAACAAGAAAAAAAAAAGATAATGTAACTTCATTCACACAAAAAAGAGAGCACTTTACATAATCGGTCTTGGTTGAAAAGGCCTCTTCTAAAAACAGACTAAAATCTCCAAGTGCCTCCTGTAGCTGATTGGGCGGGAAGCAGGTTTTCATCCTCGCCCCCCTCTTCTTCAGGCCCTGCTCAGTATCTGAAACCTAAAGTTTACTATAAATACAGAAATAAATCTGACTATGAGTTTGTTTTAATTTTTTTATGTGGTTGTGATGACCATGTTTTCTGTCATTATTAATACACATGAGGTTTTCAGTAAGAGGCTCTTCAGGAAATTGAAAATAGCTTTTCTATACAAGTCATGTAGTTCGTGGTCTGCATCTGTAATGATCTGTGGAGGACTTCCTGTATGTAAGTTCAAGGAAGTGTTTTTTTGAAACACTTCCTTCACAATACTCATGCATTAGATCACTAGGATGATTAAAATCCCCTCTATTAAAGAAATAAATACAACAAATGTGTTTATTCGTTTTCTTATAAGCTATATACATCCACTGATAAAGATTAGCACCCATATTGTAAAACACAGAAATTATTCATTTTCCAACGAGCTAGCAGTTAAAAACAGCAAAACCAGATGTACAATTGGTCCAACGCGACATCAATTTATAACAAATCATTTCAATGTAGGTCTGTTTATGAAATATTTATAAATATCTTTTGAACTGATCAAGAGCACCGCGCTCCCAACACAAAAATAACAAATTTTGACTTTTAATGTCTTTAGCCATGAAGTAATGTTTAAAATGCTACATTCATTTAAATGTAGTGCACAGTAAAGGTTTGAAGGATACTATGACAAATATTTTTATAACAGGTTCATGATTAGACTTGATCATGGGCAAGAAATTGCTAGAAAGTAGAGAAAGAATAAGTAATGCTAATAGCGGTTATGAGACTATATTTTACCTGTCTGGCAGCGACTGGAGGCACATCAGTAAAATTAACTCTTCTTCCCACAGAAAGTCAACTTCCCAAGAAACTAGACTTAAAAAAACATCATAAATTAATTTGCTACAAGTTCAATTAGGCACACATGCCATGCCATGTTGATAATCCCAGCAGTAATCCCAAACACAAACAATTTGCACCTTCAAGTATGCTTTTATGGGCCAAAACAACCTAAATGCAAAACATTAAAAAATTGTAAAAGAAATATCTATTCATGTAAAAATCTAAATATATAGATATGCAAAAAAACAACCTATATAAATAAATATGCTGCATTGTTATTTTCAAAATGAAATTAGATTTCCACATCTAATTACTTCTAATAACTCATGTAGACCTTTAAAATGTACAGATAAATACCAGGTCAGGACAACTTTAAGAATTAAAAGGAAAATTTAACAATTATGTACAGTCACCTGGTTCATGTAAAGTCTGGAAGGGTTAACACTTGGACTGGGTAAAATATGTATATGTGTTCAATATAATATCTATTTTAAGCGTTGTATAAATCTCCCAATTGAATTTACCCTTTCATTTTTTGGGGTGGAATTGTGGCACTTTTAGCCCTCCGTAGAGGGAATATCATTTAGAGGCCTGTTGTTGAACAGTAATGATCTGAATCAGAAGTTTAAAAGCAAAGACACTTCTAAAACAAGCCGGGCAGCGCGCTTTGGGGACCAGGGTTAGGAAACTCTGGTCCTTTTGTTTCAAAAATCCCAAAGTAAGTCGCATTGTGTAAATTTATGAATGTGGGGGTTTACAGGGCAGGATGATCCGACACCTCATGCATCCATTAGGTCTCAACATTGTATTACTGTGTTACCCAACATGTGTGTTGGCACACATAATCAGAGCAGTTCTTTCACTCTGTCGCAGTTGTCCCAGTGAGGACATATGACTGTCGTCTGGCTGTCTTCTTTTTCCTGAAAGCAGACCAAACACAGATTTAGGGCGGAAGTGTAACTTTTCTTTTCTTTTCTTTTAGCTAATAGATTGTTTATGCACATAACACAGACCCTGCAACTCTTTTGGTCATCTACGTGTAGCTTTGGTTACGCCTTTACAAAAGTTTATTTGTTTTTTTCACCCAGACAAGAACTACAAGCACACTGTGTATAAATATGACTGTTATGTCTGATGCTTATTGGAAGCAGCAGTCCCCATCTTGTTAACATGAATTGCTGATTGTGAAAGGAGCAAAGGCCTCACTCACCTCATCATCAAAAAGGCAGCTAACAGAGCAATAGCCAGCAGGACCCCAATAGTTACTCCAATCACCAACACTGTACTTTTTGAAGAGTCAGACGGATTTGTCTCTGCAAAGAGCAGAAGATTACAGAAAACTCAATGCATACATACACAGAGCCTTAGCAAAATATTCATATCATCTAAAGCTCTAATGTCTTGTCACATTATACAAGAATAAAATTCGTCGATGTTTTATTGAGACTCTTAAGAGAGAGACCAACAAAATGGTGGATGATTGTGAAGTGGAAGAAGAATCATAGATAGTTTCCAATTATTTTACAAATAAAAATCTGAAAAGAGTGACATGCTTTTTTTAATTCAGCCCCAAAAGTGAATAGTTTACAGAAACATCTTCCACTGCAGCTACAGCTGCTGGTCTTTAGAGACCATGTCCCTCCATCTTGAGACTGAAATTGAAGGTTATTCTTCTCTCCAATGAAAGTAAAACCCCACAGGATTTACTTTTTTTGCCACAGCTTATCACTTAGATTTAGCTCTGGACTTCGACTAGGTCACTCTCACTCAATCTAAATTATTCCATTGTAGCTCTGGATGTATGTTTAGGATCATTGTCCTCCTGAAGGCTCAATCTCTGCCCGAGTCATAAGTACTTTACAACATCTAACAGGTTTTCTTCTAAGATCGCTCCATTCTGATCAGCTTTCCTGAAGAAAAGCACCTCCATAGCATAATGCTGCTAACTCTGTATAACCCAATAGGAACAGGGTGTCAAAGTGTTTAATCATTCTAAGATTTATGTTTGTAAAAAAGCATCAAAACCATTTTCACGTCACAAACATAATATTTGGCTGTATTTGCTTGATTACCATGTAAAGATAGCTCAATTTGACATGCAGCAAATGATACCAACAATACTTGAATCCACAGTGCCGCAGTATCTAAAGATAAAACACATTTTCAAGGATCCTATATTCTGAATCCTGTACACATAACAGAGAACTTAAAAAAATCCCTTGAATGTGATCTCGAGGCTCTGCGTTTACCTCTGGAGCTGGTCAGAGTCACGCTGGCTTTCTGATAGCCATGTCTGTTGCGAGCCACACAGCAATGCTGCCCATAGTCCTTCGTGGTGATGTTGGCACTGGTGAGTTTTGGGAGTCCTCCTGTTAATGTAGCCTGGGTGGATCTTCCTCGATGAAAGCTTAAGTCTACTGCCGGGAGACATGCTGCACCCTGGTACCAGACGTAGGTGCGGACCAGTGGGTTGGCCTCACTGCTGCAGGTCAGAGTCACAGGATGATCCTTCTCTGCTCCCTGGGTGGAGATGATTACCTTTCTAGGCGGGACTACAGGAGGTTGGCATCAAAGGTCATTAACTTCAAATATTACAAGATTTAAAGAATATGAAAAGTGAATCAAGTAGTGGACAGATGCAAACATATCTTTAAACATGTTTTCAGTATAATTAAAGATGATGTAGATTGGTTTCAAAGTTACAATTCACTTACAATGCACATCGATTTCCAGAACATTTGAGCGTTGCGTTTTGTCTCCAGTCTGCATTTGGCAGTAGTAGCTGCCAGATTGACTTGATGCAACTTTGCGGGTACTCCACACCGGTCCAGCACCTTCCAACCTGACACCTTTGGTACTGTACCATGTGAAGTGGCTTTCGGAAGTGGCAGCTGGGCTGCAACAGGCCAGGTTTAAGGCTGTCCCCTCCAGGACGACACGGGATGGACCCGCCGAGGCCGCAACTGCAGTGGAAGAACCTGCAGTGACAAAACAGGAGAGAAAAGGAACCTGAATGAAGTTAACACAACTTAGCTAAAATGGTGTCGCAGGCTCTCACCTTGATGTAAACAAACCAAATCAAAATCAGAATACTAACTCTGTAGAAAGCAAACATTAGTGAAGTTACTTTCTGTTTAAGCCTCCAGATAGTTACTTTAAAGTTAAGAGTTTATTTTGAAAGAGACAAGGACAGAAACCTAAAAATCCTTGTGTTGTAACGTTGGGATATTTAAACCGAAAAGCAAAATGAGCACCTATTTTTGGGATGATTTTTTTATCATTCAGTTTTTTGGGGTTTTTTGGTAAATAAATAAACCTTT
This sequence comes from Brachyrhaphis roseni, assembly GCA_903066815.1. Taxonomy (NCBI): domain Eukaryota; kingdom Metazoa; phylum Chordata; class Actinopteri; order Cyprinodontiformes; family Poeciliidae; genus Brachyrhaphis; species Brachyrhaphis roseni. Next base: position 22,352 of record CAEFZY010004731.1, on the reverse strand, counting down.
TAAGAAGCATTTATGTATTTTGATAACATATTAGTTACTACTCTGGAATAAATTAGAAGTTTTGCTAAATTAATTGCTTATAATTCAAAGTTTGTTGCTTGGGCAATGACTTGCATTTTACACAAAGCAAAACAAAGATTAGGTTCCACCTATGAAATGCAGACTAAAAATGCTGCTTGAGGTTTATAATCCTACAAATGAGGAGACAAAACAACATTAGAAACAAGGAAGCCACAAAGCTGTTACCTACAGATGTATTTGTTATTACATGTAGTTAGACAGGAATGTCTGTGTGGTTAAAAAAGACAAAAGCAGAAAACACCATGAACTGACTCATTTTGTGTCAGGAGATAATTTCAGTTTTAAAACCTTTTAATGACCTAAATCCTATGGTTTCACAGGGTTTGCCACAGTAATTTGAATAAAAAAAACATTGTAACATTTGTTTCTGGCTTGTTTTTCTTTATAGAAGTAATACAATGCCACGGGTTTATATTTAGTGATTATTATGTCAAACAGCCACAGGCAGGTTTCAGTTCTGCTTCTTGTAAAAAGCACAAAGACTCAAAGCTTTCAAAAAGGAAACGGTTACATGTCAACACAAAAATACAAATACTAATGTTCTGCTTTGCACATATTTTACATATAAAGCTATAACATTTTTATTTAACAGCGATCAGTTTTGTGGAAAACCAAACATACTGTGGACTTTGTGTTGTTTCGCTAACAGTGAGACTCACCAATAGACTTACATTAAACAACAGCCACTGGAAGAATAAATTAAAAGTCTTCTAGATTAGGAAAAGGAATAAACAGATGGATAAAACTGTCTTGAAATAATATTAAACTGTGTTTGTCATGTATCTTACAGAATGAATATGCCCACCTGCCACTAAGAGCTGCATGCCAGTCTGTGGAGGCATCTTCTGCATCTTATGGTTGGTGATGAGGTAAAACACGTATGTTCCACTGTCTGACTCTTTGAGATCAGAAATCCTCAGAGAGCAGTTCTTGCTTCCTGGTTGTCCCAGGTACTGCACCCGGTTCTGATAAGATGGATCCTGGAAAATGCCGGCACTGTGGAACACATAGCTGACACAGACATACGGACACGTAAACTTAGAAACCCTGTGATGTATTTTTGTTTTTTTCTGATGAGTGCTATACCTTTCCGTAACGCAGCGACTGTCTCTGAGGCACCACATCTCAGACGTAACTTTTCTTTCACTGCTTCCTGTCTAATAAAGAGCAGCAGATTATACTCTCGATATCCCCACTAAATATTACCAGGAAGCTTAAGAGAACAGTTTATTTTGTTAGTTTGTCAGCAACCATGGCATGGTGATATCTACTTATTCTGACCACAGAAAGGTTACACAGAAAGTGATCTCTACTGCTACAAGAAACAATGCCTCCTTTATTACCTGTGCGGAGAGCCGCCCATCTGTCTGGACTTCATCAGACAGTGGGTAGTCATAGGAACAGGGGAGGACTACTGAAGAACCAACCACAGCACAAATGGGACTGGAGGGGAGAAGAACTGACCAATCACCACCCAGAATACCTGCAAAAGAAAAGTAGGTGTTGCATTAACATAAAATATAACTCATCAAACTGTAACAGTCTCACTGACTTTGTCTTGTGATAATGCTGGAATACATTAGCAATGTTTTTACCTCTCGCGCACAGAATGATGAGAAAGCAGCAGCTTTGTTGATGATGTGCCATGACTTCACTTGATGTTCTTCTCCTGCTGTGGTTTTCTGTTCACCCTCCTTTAAATTCACCTGCACTAACCTCAGTTTTTTTCGTTTGTTTTTCACTGCTCTCTGTCAGTGTCTGGTCACAGCTGTGTTCACTTCTCTGTCTCAAAACCAACAGGTCCTGTCTCTTCAGCTTCCTCTTTATTTCCTCCACCAACGAGGAACTTGGCTAATGTCAGTGCTGTCATGTCATTACAAGGAAATGACCACATCCGAGTTTGGTTTTCTTCATCTCGCAGAGTGCGCCTGTTTGCGTGTGTATATTAAGTTAACCAAGTGAAAACTACCTGATATTTGTTGACAGTCACTATTAAAATGAGCCTAATTAGGCAAATGTTTTCAGGTGGGACAGGGTGTCCACTCGGTCACATCAGAGGGGGAGCTCGTGTCCACTCAGGACCGTTGACGTCACTCGCACCCCTCTCGTGCGCAGCTGAGCGCCCACAGAAGGAGCAGACCGCAAAGACACGAAGGGACGAACTTCATCCGGAAAAACCTCGTTTTTGTGACCCCAGACCTTCAAATGTTGTTCTCCTTACAGCTGGAAGCGGGCGCTGGAGGTTTTGGTTGATGAACGCGGGCGAAACTTTGGTAGGAAACGTTGCTTCACTTTTTTTCTCCGGGGTCAGTAACCTGTGAAGAGAGGAAAAAAGGAGGATTTACTGAAAAACAAGGATTTACCCGCGGTGGTGCTTTAGCAGAATTAGTCGGGGGGGTAAACTTTTTTTTGTTTATTTTATTTTTTTACTCTTTTTTGGTTTTTTATTAAACTGGACTTCCAAAGCACAATTTTGTTTTACTTCAAAAGAGGAAAAGCAGCAACAAAATTTCACCTGCTGTTAAAGGAGTATTCAGGTGAGTCACCTTGAGGAAAAACGCTTAACTGGATTTAAAAAGTAACAACTAAGTTAATTATCAATTCAGTCACTAAGCTAATTCTGGTCAAATAATTCTGTTTAGTTTGTTTTAATCCCCAATTAAAACAAACTAAACAGAAGTTATGAGTGGAAGCAACTGCTTTGAAACGTAACATACGTACTTACGTACATATATTTTCCTCCTGTGGACAATGTATTTGTATTTCCTTAGTGCTGGTTAATATGGAACTAAATTAATATTTACATCTGTTCAGCAGTTAGTATATGTTTATTATTTAGTAAAATATTTACACATCCCCAATAATACTTAGATAGAAGCTCATTGGCAAATTACAAACATGCCATATAGTTTCTGAAGCCATCAACAAGTATAGATCTGGCTGCATATTTAACCACTCCTTACTGCCATAGGCCCGTCTTTTAGTCATAGTTCATACATATTCAGTAGGGGCGATGTTGATGCGAATCCAGATGGATAGTGTTGCTCTCTTTATTTGTTTTAAAATGTGTTTTATATGTGCTCGGGATCGTTAACCTTTTGAAACACCCAAATATGTTTCAACCACCAGCCTGTTCATTTAAGATGAAGTTGAAGAATTAGAAGAAAATAAATCTGGTTAATGTTTTGATCTACTTTTTGCAGTCCAGTAGTTACACTGGTAGCGAAACAGACCCTCGGCATGATGCTACCACCACCATGCCTGACAGTTTTAAAAATCTCACCTCGGTTCCTGCGAGAATATTTCTTTCCATCATGATTTGCTGCATGCAGCAACATTGGGTTACAACATCTTGTTGTTTATTACAGACCTTAGTAGTTCCTGAATTGTTCCTGTACATTTTAGATAATTTAGCATCATTGCAGGTGATAGATGGCAGATGAGTGGAAAGTGGACACAGTTATGCTTTATGATTTGAAATGCACATCAAAATAGATTTTGAAATAGAATTTCACTGTACAGTGAATACAAATTATAAACAACGTAGCAAAAAAAAAAATGCTCCCACTTAATCCTATATCTGTTTATGTATATTTAAATATACATCTGTTTATGTATATTTAGTAAATATTTATTGATTTAATGTTTTGTGATTTATCCTTCTATTTTCTAAGGACCCTGGGTGTTATGTTACCAAGCAAAAAGGCGACTGCCTAAAGTTCAGACCACCTGCCCAGCGTCGTTACTGAGGGAGGAGAGGAAAGGGGAACTACCCTCGTCATTGTCTACTGCTGCCTTCTGCTTCCTCCTGGGTTCAGATGTACGCTGAGAAAGTTGTGACAGAGGGGAAGATGGGTGAGTGGCCTGGTTAAATACACGCTTGTTTTCGTTCCATTCTCCCACCAGAACACCCGTAACACACACACACACACACACCCACACCCCCACCCACACCCACACACCCCTACACACGTACATGCACAGATCAAAATGCTGTGCAATGCTGCTGCCCATGCAGCCTGTTTTCTGTATTTGTGTCCAGACATCAGTCCACCTTACAGTTAACGATTAACCGGCCTGTTCAAAACTGCTTTGCTGTCTTTTTGATGTTCCCTGAATTTTTTTTATGACGTTTGTTTTTCAGCTGGGTCAGCATATACTTGGACTAGTTGTAATATTTGCTTCATTTAGTTGTCTCTTTTGTCCAAATAGATGCTGGATCCATAATTATAAAGCAAATTAATATGAACATTTATTAATATTAGTACTTGTTATATCTAGGAAAAGAATTACATGCTCTATTAAATATACCATAAATACTTTTAGAGCACATGACTATACGCCAATTTTGGGAAATATGATAACATATTGTGAAAGATTAGAACTCTACTGGGCTCATTCTGTACATCTGTGTTTAATTTTCCTTTTCTGTCTTCAACTTTCTAAGCTAACGTTAATGTTACACCAGTGCTCTTAAGTTAACATTAAAGATGTATTTGGCTGCTGTGGGTCTTTGAATGATCATCGAAAGAAGGAGGTCTTGGAGGTTTTGCCACAGATGCAAACAGAAGTGAGTAAAAGTAAAGTACAGGTATGTCAGCAATCAGACATAACCAATATAGTTGTATTTAGCAACATGTAGCTTTCCAAGGACGACTTCCTGATTTTTCTTTGTTTCTTTAGTACATTGAGAAGGACATAACACAAATATTTCTTGTGCTTTATGCCTGACGTGGTTAGCGGACCGTCTGACCTCAAAACGATGAACTGAGAAACAACTTCAAGACTTTACAATAAAACAATAAAAAACAAGTTTCTACAGCAGCTAACAGTGTCTACTCTGTTCATAGAAACACAGGCTGGATGAGACTGTAATTTCTTCACACGCCATAATTTGTGTGTGTTGGTGAGGGAATTAATTTCTGTCTGTCTGAAATGACAGAAAAACATTACTACTAATACAACAACTAATGATACTCTTAAGAATAACATGTATGCAAACATAGAAGCCGTGCACTTTACCTCAGTGACTCCTTTAATCTTTTCAATTTAAATATTTTTGAGTTAGACTAAATAGTTTTACACAGATTGTGCTTCAAGTCTTAAAGAGTTGGTTCAGATTTTTTTTTTTATTACCTGATGCAAAACAATGTCAGATCACTGTGAGCTTTTATTTTGTCAGGCATACACTGCCTGTTTTAGCAGACTTTAGAAATTTTAATCTATTCAAAATGAAAAAGTTAATATTAGTGGAATACAACGCTATGGAAGTGGATATTAAAAGTATGCAACTTCGTAACAGACTGTTCTTATAATTGATGCTGTTGTTTCCAGCCAGGCATGTTTCTTTGTGAAGTTATGTTGGTTGATGCTGCCAGGTGTTTTGGTTCCTCCAGATCATCTGCAGCCTGCCAGTGCACCTCAGCTTTACCAAGAACAGATTAATCTTTTGGATTTTGAGTCAGTTGTTTAGTGGCATTAATAATGTTATCTTAAAAATTACCCAGACAGACTCACAATCAGCTTGTTTGCCAAGCCAGCTGTGTTGATACAGCGGATGTCTGACTAGGTTGCTAGAATCCGACCGCCTTTGAGGATGTACTGAATATTCAAACTGATAACTTAATAAAGGATCAATAAAAAAAAAAAACTTAAATAACCTTTTAAGTACATTGGCTTATTCATTAAATTTCAGTTGTGCTTGACAGATTTGTGATTTCCATGTAAAAAAAAATGACACAATGTTTTTGCTCTATCGGCCATCTTGTATAATAAATAACACGATTTGTTTCATGATCTCAGTCAAGTGCTACTAGCATCATTGTAGCCCAAAGGAAGACAGAGAGGGAAACAAAACTCTGTCTTAGTTTTACTAAGACAAATAGTTATAGGAAGAGTGAACTCCAGGAGTTCACTCTTATAAATGGCTATTTATAAGTACACTGTACACTGTATGTACAGGAAGCACATTTGTACACGTTTGTAAAAACTGAAATTATTAAACGGATTTGAACAGAAAATTGTTTATCAAACTTCTGTTGCACTGAAAACCAGAGCTGACTGTATGAATAAGGGAGATACTTTTTAGCTGTTTTTGTTACATGCAACCACAAAATATACATAACTTATCTTACCTCTTAATCCATAATGAAATGAAGTTGTCGTCATTTTCCTTTCCTTCTTTCCTTCTACTATTGCTTGCCATCAAATGGTCTCAGCCCTTGAAACGACTTGCTTAGCTGCCTGACTGAGTGTCATCCACCCACAGTGAATCATGTTGCGTGTAATTAGAGGAAAAACAGCCTCGTTTAGGAGTGGCACGCACCACCCGGCTTATTTTTGTTTGTTCTGGGCTAAAATCAAAGGGGTTGCTATTTATTTTTAGAGACAATCTGTGTTTATATCTTTCGAGACATAGTTATTTATCACGTGGGTGTGAGCTATCAGGGAAACCCAGACATGAGCACTACAACTCATACACATGGTTGTTTTTTATTTTTACTTTTGTTCCTTGACGACCGCTGCATGAATGACTCACAGAGTCTGTTCTTACTCTGTTCTACATGTGTGAGTAACAGTGGTAGGTCTTTGCTGGATCCCACTTTTCCACACCCAGCTAAAATCCTTGAGAGTATTTACAAGTGTTCAAGTTGCAAACTCTTTGAAAAACTTTTATGAAAATATTTCCTTCTTTCCTTTTTAAACTGGCATTAAAATCTGTTTTCTACAGTGAATGTTTTAATCTAGTTAATAATGAGCAGTGAGTTGTAATTAGCATCAGATTTACAATACAGCACAGCTTTTCACAATTAACACCTAGAATAATTTAAGATTGTGTTACTGAGTGTGAGTGAAACATTTTTTCCTACATTAAAAAATGTTTGGTTCCCAGGAACAAAGTCTGTGTGTTTGGTTAGGATTTTGTAATCGCAACATAAAAGCCTAACTGGCCAATAAGAGTTTCTCTGAAACGGGTCCTTATGCTTTTTAATAAGTAAACACGAGATAATGGCCTGAGCATATCAGCGATTCATCCTAGATTAATTTCTGAATAGATACGAGTATTTTTCTTATGTTTCTTATTGGAGTAAGTTAGAATAATGTTGTTAAAATGGATCATTAGTGATATGAGGGTTATGTGATATTAAACTGGCATCTGTTTCACTTTCTGTAATCATTTGTTCAGCTGATTGTTTAAGTTGAAGTTTGAGACGTGTCTGAGTTTTAGAATATTTTTTCCAACTTCCACTTAATCAGCACAGCATGGCGTTAAGTTCAGATTGCTATAATAATTTTTCAGATCTGGTGTAGAACAATATCTGCACCTGACAGCTTTTTTTAAACATCCTGTTGAAATGGTGGCAATATTTGTTAATTAAAAGTTTTTGTCTGTCTTTCTGGTTCACATCTTCTGGCAAAAATTTATTAAATCTATGCTATTGGTGTATTTTACCATATAATCCAGTCTTTTAGTATGTTTCTCTGTAATTTGACTTTGATTTTACACTCTGAACATGTAACACCAAAATCATTTTCCTTGTTTGTGCACACAATCTTGGCTGATGGAGCAATTCTAGGTGTGGTTCCACCAATGGGCTCATACTCACTAACACACATAATCTCAGGTAGAGGTACAGAAAATATAGCTTGTTTTGTGTTATTGGAAATTGTGTCATGTGAGAGAAAAAAAGCAGGTCAGATAGAAAAATTTACATTTTAGTTCTAGGCAGGCTTTCCTCTTCTGTTAGAGTAAATATGCCGATGCCGAGGTGTGGAGGAAAGGTTGTGGTATTTCCAGCCAAACAGAGGAAGAATGTCCTGCTGAAAATGTGTCACTATTATTGATGAAATTCTGTTTTATTTCATATCCTACCTATTCTACCAACAGGTCTTGTATTTCACATGTTGCCTCCTGAACCAGAGACGATGCTAAAAGTACTCGACTCTGGTTCAGTGGTCCAACATCCTCTTTTCTCTTGAAAGTAATTTGAAAATCCAAAGTCAGCACAGCTGTCTACAAAAAAGGTTTGATTATTTTATCCTTCTGTCTCACAACAAACTTTATGGAGATGCTGATTTCATTTTTCTGTTATCTACATTACTGAATAAACCTGTAATACATACCTGCTTGTTAGTGTACCGACATACCTGACTGACCAGTGAAGTGGCTTGATCAGAAGAACAATGATTCCTTTCATTAAATACTGAAATCATAGATATTTACGGACAAATGAGGGTCACTTGATGCAACTTTTTAAATGAATAATTCAGGGTTCAGAGAGATTCTGTCTTTGCTGTTCTTCTATAATCCAGTGATTTTTTTTTTGTTTTTTATTGTTTTGTTTTTTTCAAAAGGGGAGCATTTAGGCTTTTAGTTTGGCTGCAGGTCTTTAAATTAAAAAAAACCCATAATCTCTATATGTTTTCCTCCAGCTATGTAAAACTGTTTGCAAAAAGTTTTTGTGCTTTTATTCTCTCATTTTGAAAATGTACATTTGAAACTGGGTGAATCTCTCTCCTCATATTTGTCCTGATACAGTAACTTATTTTAACTTGAGTTTCTTCATATCTGGAAGACAGATATTAGTTATATCAGCTGTAATCTGCGATTCATGTGTTCATCTCACCCTGATTTGTAAATCTGGTTTTAGATGCGAATCAATCTGAGCTTCTTCTTGTAACAACATTTGCTCAGTCACATGAAAACAGTCAGAAACTGTTAAAACTCTTTTCAGATATTTTGTTTTTGTGCATGTTTCACCACAGAATTGAATATACTTTCCATTCTGTTATTACCCTTTATTAAGCACAGGTTACGACTGAGGATTCCTTGTGATGGAGCTAATAGAAAGAATCCAGAGTGTGAAGACTGAAAGTTGAAAGATTAGGAAAGAGATGACTTAAAAGGAAAGAAATAAGGAAACTGAAGCTTTTGTTAAACAAAAGTGAACTTGCTTAGCATCAACTGTAAGTGTGCTGAATTTCTCACAAGACAGACCTTACTTACACATCTAAAGCTTCAACCAACTGAGAAGAGTTAAACAATAAATTCAACTTATTAAAATATCTTAATAATCCCAAAAGGGAAGCAAAATGTTGTTTTAACTCATATTTTATAAGTTTATTAAAAGAGTTGCTTTAGGCTGGAAGGATCTGCTGTAGCAGCCTGTTTTAAAGCAGTTCAGCCTCTGACTGAAGACTCTGTTGTTGCATGACCATCTGATAAAGAGGAGGTTGTTTATTAATTTATAAAGAATACCTCTTTGCACCATCGTCTCCAGAGGTTCTCAGAGCTAATGATAATAAATAGAAGAGTAAAAAGATTATTGTTAAATGTTTAAAGAAACACAAACAAGCTACATTTCCTTCCTTCATCCATTCCAGATGATGACAGAGCAGAGAAAGCTTTGGCTATGCTGAAAAAAGCGGTCAGGCTGCGTGATGTGATTTAATGTCCGTCTGTGTTTGGAGGTATTGCCCCAGGCCCCGGCTATTGTCTGCTCAGTTGCTCTAACCTTGATAACGGTACTGGCCACTGGTTTGTGTAGATGGGATGTGGTGTAAAGTGGGAAAGTGATAGCAGCTGACCTGTGTTGAAAGACAAATAGCATGTCCTGGAGACTCAGATTTTATATAAAAAATAAATAAAACATCAAAAACTTTTGTGTGGGAAAGTGTATGTGCATACTTCAATTTAGAAAATTCAATATAGCCCCAAATGAAGTCGGAGGGATAAAAGATATATTAAACTTTGTAACATAAAATGTGAAATTCCCTTTTAAGTGAGCAAACAGACCTGATCACTGAAATGTAAAATTCAACTGAAAATATTTTCATCACTAATAAGGAGCTAAAATGGGCCTGATGAGAACAGCATGGGTACACAGGTTCACACTCCTGGGACAGACATGGCACTATATCCTAGTTTTAGGAGTTTGTTCTTGCTTTGTGGGTAAATGCTAGACTTTAGACTATTGATCAGATCTGTACTCTTCACTTTGTGCCAGCACATGAACTGTCTACCTCTTCACATTGGGGCAGCCATCTGGGCTGCTTGGAGTCCAAAAATTGTTTTGTCTAAATTAAACATTAGTCCGATCTTTTTGTTCAGTTTTTCAGAAGTACAAAGTAAAACAAAGGCGTCAGCGTTTCAGAATAAATGTACTTTAACCTAGATAGAGTAAATAAAACTATTCAGACTAAACTTGCTTCAACAGGAGAATTAAGACTGTGTACAACTTCACTGAAAGTGTAATTTTCAACCCTAATGCTAAAGATTAGCCAACAATATGGTAATTAAGATTTATTGACATAAAAAGTATGCTAAGATTACAGAAGTTATTATTTTTGCTAATGTCTGAATAATTAGATTAGAGAAATCCCAGAGTATAATGTCATGGTTCTGAATAAAAAAAAATCTCTTTTAATTTAAGTGTTGCCTCAAACACATCCACACACATTGTAAAGAAACTGTAATGAATCTGTCGCTATATCAAGATGTGATAATTCATCCTTTGGTATAATTTCTAGATGTCTAAATATATCAGACATATGAACAGCATGGAAATGTTCAGCCATGCTATTTAGGAAGCAGTCGGGTTCTGGTTGAGATTGTTAAATGATTAGTGTCATTTTAATCAGCAGAGCTACATAGTTCTGTATCGACATGGGCCAGAAGATCATTTATAGAGGAATAAAACATTGCTTCAAATGAAGCATAAGAAATAAGGTTATTTGTTGGAAATGCTTTCAGGGACATATAATTTTTGGAGACAATTCAAGTGGTTTGAGGAAACTACAACTGAATTGTTTGACCATAATGACAATTTTTACATTTGGAGAGAAAAAAATGAAGAGACTTTTATTCAGAGATGGCTCCAGAAAATGTGTGAGAAGAGCAGAAAACGTATGCATGACCAAGGTGGACTCGTTTATTCCAGTTCTTTCTCTAGGATTTGCTCAAAGTTGTTGTGACCACTATACTCTAACCATGTCACTCAGTTCATACAGTTTAATGGCCAATCCTGGCAAATACCACCGAAATGTGTGTAAGCTGCTGATTTTGAAGAAAAATTCCCCAAAAATGACCTCTGTCATAATTATTGCATCTAGAAACAGAAATCATTTCTGTTTAATTAAAACTGACCCAAAACTGCAAACATTACACTTAATGTCAGACAGTGAGAAACAAAAGAGTTATGTGTTGTTTCAGTAGGATGTACTGGTTTTAACTGGATCTGCATTCTGTGAAGTCTATGCCCCATCATCATCAGAACTAAGTTGTGTGTTTGCGTGTGTGTGTGTGTGTGTGTGTGTGTGTGTGTGTGTGTAGGGAACAGAGGCATCTCTCTGACCTGTGTGTTGACCCCCTGGAGGTTGATGGGCGTCTGTGCAACACTCCTGACCGTCGGAGCCATCGGCGCTGCAGTCTGGGCCGTAGGTCAGACTACGTTGCTTTCATACATAATCGTATCACACATTTCACCAAGCATGTGACGACAATAATCAGCTGCTTTTAATATTTCTTGGTGCTTTCACTTGATTCCCAATCAGAACGTACTGACCTGCTGTTGCTTTTTGTGTTTCTGTAGTTACATTCTGCACTATGGAGGAGGACACAGGACTGTATGATGGTAAGTTGGATAAGATATGTTATTAATTAATTTATTTAGAAAGTACCACAGAACAATAAAAAGTATCTGTGAAGTCATTTGTTTCCCTGCAGTTCAGGTAAATTCACCTGACCAGCATCTCAGAGTGTTTGACTCTGCTCAGAGGAGGTGGCGCCAGGTGTGTTCCTCGTCAGCCAATGAGCTTCTTGCTAGCATCAGTTGTGAGGAAGTTGGATTTGTCAGGTGAGGTCATTACTATCAAGTGATGTTTTTTTATTTATGCACTGGCTTTATGAATATAATGGGAATTTAATTTGCTGGCCTTACGACTGATTGATCACTCTGCGCGTTTTTCAATAAAAGTCGCAAATCCTGCTTTAAAGAAAGTTTTCTCCCAATGCAATTTGTTTGAATTAAAAGAACAAGAGTTACTCAGAGTAAAACTTAGCATACAGGCATTTAGAATGCATAGATATAAAAATAAGCTCACACTACCAGAACCAAACCAGCACCCCAAACCTGTTGCACATCATTCTGTTGGTTTTGAAAATTGTATTTGTAATCAAACATTTCAGAAACAGGTTTTCCAGAACAGATGAAATTTAGTAAAAGCTTTTTTACTCAGAAAATAGACAAGGGGCCAACGTGAAATCATCACGTTCTCATACGGTGGGCTCATTTCGCTCCCATGGTTTCATTTTTAAATGTCAGTAATCCAGTCATTTAGAAGACGCAACTCATGATTAGTGTTTGTTTCAGCGTGGTGAACTACTCGGTCGTATCGGTGCCTGAAGCCAGTGGTGACGTTGGAGAGTTCTTCTGTGTCAGACAGGAAGAGCTCAGCTATGGAAAGAAAATCAAAGACTCATTGTACCCATGGTAACTCACACCGCTGGTTTATCTCCTAATCTGTCTCCTACAGTGCCCTCTCTGTGGTTCTCTTGTGTGTTTTTATGAATTTGGTCTCTTTTAACATTTATGAACGATGCTTAGAGGTTTTTGAGTATCCTGCAGTCATTAACTCTGGTTGTCTTTGTTTCAGTGCCTGTGAGAGCCGGGAAATTCTTACACTGTTATGCCAAGGTGAGAGGTCAAGCCTGGACTCATTCTGTGTGGCACACTGGCACAATTCAAGGGCTGCCACCCTACACCGCTACCAGAACACCAAGTTTTTGTGGATTCTGGTTCTTTTTGACCTTATTTTTTTGAGACTCCTTTCTCATTCCTGAGAAAACATTTTATCTCTAAAAGTTGAATTTATTTTCTTTCCTTTTCATGCCTCCCATCTTTCTCCTTTGCAGACTGTGGCAGGCGTAGTTTTGCAGCGGACCGTATAGTTGGGGGTGTGGATGCCAGGCAGGGCAGCTGGCCCTGGCAGGTCAGCTTACAGTACGATGGCATTCACCAGTGTGGAGGATCCATCATCTCTAATCGCTGGGTTGTTTCTGCGGCTCACTGCTTCCCAGAGTAAGTGAGGCAATTACTTCTCAGTTGGACATCTTGTGTTTTAGAAACTGGTTAAACAGTGTTTCACAAGCAATTTATAAGCTTACAAAATCTACATGTAAATATTTTAAATGTGCTTAGTTAAAGTGTCTGTTTGTGAAGAGCTTAAAAAAAACCTTTTTTCTTTTTTTCCAAGGCGGAATCGTTTTATTAATCGATGGCGCGTGCTGCTGGGCTCCATCTACAACAAACCTGTCAATGCTAACGTGGTAGAGGTGAAGACCATTGTTTACCACAGTAGCTACCTGCCCTTTGTAGATGCCAATATTGATGACAACAGCAGAGACATCGCTGTGTTGGCCCTCGCACAGCCGCTTACTTTCAGCGGTAAGACATTGTTAAAAAAGAAAAACAAGCTATGTTTTTTTGACATGTTGATGTCTTTAATGATTAACACCTTTCCTAACCTGTCAACATTGCAAAGATTGTCAAAACAACCGCTTTTCTGACTAATTAGTTTAGTTACATTAATTAAGAGTACAGTGTGCACTGCTGCAGTACAGGATAGAAAACCAACCCCTTCTTTAAGTGGGACATGACTGACATCTAGTGTTCAACGTTTACAAAATCAATATTTGAATCATAAGACAGTGATGGTCTGGATATTTCTCGTAAGTCTTGTTTTGAATTGGTGCGTTATCGATAAACTGGAATGAACTGAAATGTAATATTCCAAAATATGTAAATAAAAAAGATTTATGAAAGGTAAAGAGATCTCAATCCATCTTTTTACTCAGTTTGTTCTGTTTGGTTTTTAGTTTCAGTACAAAACTATGGGTAGGATGATATCTAGCTTTGTTAAATATAGACTTGTGAAATATTTTTTTAATTTTAGTAAATGCTCTGAATTAAAGTAAGAAAAACATTTAAGGGGATGTAACAAAAACAAGAATTGAACATAAAAGATGACATAAAAGTTCAGTTAACCTGCAATAATGCATTATTTGTCCATGTTTGCAGAGTACATCCAGCCTGTCTGTCTGCCAGCGTATGGACAACGGCTGGTAGACGGACAGACGGGAACAGTGACAGGATGGGGAAACGTTGGATACTACGGTGGGTCTAAACCCTTAACATACTTTGAGATTTTTTTTTTTTTTAGTTAAGGGTTACATTCAAATTTTTATTTTATTTTTTTCATTTTCTTGCCATTCTTTTTTTTTTTCTCCCACAGGTCATCTGGCAGATGTTCTCCAGGAAGCAAACGTCCCCATCATCAGTGATGCTGTGTGTAACGCTCCTGATTACTATGACAACCAGATCACCACCAGCATGTTCTGTGCTGGCTATGAGAAAGGAGGCATCGATGCCTGCCAGGTCGGATATCAATGGGTTTATAAACTCAAACGTGTCAACAACTTTGGATTTTTTTTGTATGATTATTTTACTGCGTTGGCTGTAATTATTTGTGGCATTAGGGAGACAGCGGAGGTCCTTTTGTGGCTGCTGACTGCCTGTCTAAAAGCAGCCGCTATCGGCTGCTCGGAGTGGTGAGTTGGGGGACAGGCTGCGCCATGGCTAAAAAACCAGGCGTCTACACCAGAGTTTCCAGGTTTCTGCCGTGGATATCCACAGCTATGAGGGTAAGAGTCATGCCTTATCTGTACACTTCTAGATGCAAATACACCAGAACCAGGATCTGAAATGCTAATAACTATATAGTGTTACATGTTTCTTCTTATTTCTAAAAACACTAATCTGTTTAATCCTAATTTTAGTGCAACCAGCAACTGATTCATTTGAGCTTTTTTACACCAGAACGTTCATTTAGCTTGTAAACGAACCTTCTGCTCTCATCTTTCTGCAGAACTATCACAACTCACCAGGTGTTCACAAATTGGCTCGACCATGAGACCCCTGCATCCATCTCTCTATTTTTGGATGACAATACGAACATTTTGCGTCGCTGATACTGTGACCCCGTGACAGGGAAGTGAAAAGCTGTGACCTTCCCCTTTTATCATGGCTTCAGACATTTATTCTGACGGAAACTTTCCCCACTTCCTGAGCCTTATGCTTCACTGAAGGTGTACTGATAGGAAACTAGTTTAACTAGTTGTTATAAAGATATGGAAGCAAAAGACATAAATATTGTCACTAAACTGAATTCTGCTTTTGAGAAACCTGTTGAGTTTATTTTTCTCTCATATCTGTGAAGCAGACTTTGAACTTGAAGTATGGATAACTGGACATATGAACTTCCATGAAGCTCAATCAATCAGAGATATTCTGGAAGTAAACTTGATTTAAAAAAAAGATTTGATCAACTCTTTACATGAATCTCTGTCTTCAGTGCTGGACACACCACTCAGTGCATATTGTAGAAATGCTAAGTCTATTTCGACACTACATATAAGCTAAAACATCAATGCAGACAAACACCTAAAGATTTAAAAAAATGCTTAATTATTTTCTGAGGTTGCCTCACAGTGGAAATGCTAGTTTTCTTTGCTTTTACGTTCACTCGTGATACGCACCTGCTTTTATCTTTTATAACATTTCCACATAACATTCAGTATGTGCCTTATACTTTAAATCAATTTAAAAAAAAAACAATCAGTGTGTTGTTGTTGTAAATATTAGTCAGTTCCTGTCTCTTTGTTCAAATTATTGAACTTTCTCACCTTTTGTCATTTTATAAACACAAACTTCAAAGTATTTCAAAGTGTGTCAGCCTTATGTGACTGACATAATAGAGAATAATTGCAAGGTGAAAGGTAAACGGAGACTGACAGATCTTGCCATTCCAGAGTGCAATAATAATTAAATTCCCATTTCATGAAACCTTTTTCTACTGATGATTTTTTATTTAGAATTGTGAATGTAATATACTGGCATGTTTTTGTTTGTATGTGTACTGATATTCCCAGAACTGTCATATTAAACTTGAACCACAAAACCATAAACAAAAAAATATTTTTAGCAAGACAATATTGTTCCTCTTTGTGTTTCATTTACCAAATAATGCATTAATATGATGTTTTATACTTTTCAGAAATAAAAATTACATAACCTAATATGCAAAAAACACTGCAATTATCAGTGTGTGTGTGCTGAGAGCAGGTTGTAAATATAAATGGTTTTTGATCAAAAAAAATAAACTGTTTTCTGAGACTGATGACAGAATGTAGTTTCCCTTTCATTCACTGAAAATTGTTCGTTTCTTTGATTCAAATTTCATAAACACATTGCTGCATTGGATGTTTTCTGAAAAAAATTAGTCAAAATCACAATAAATATGATTTATTTTCAAATACAATATTTACAGTTGTGCAGACTACAGACATGAGTGGTTCATGCTGTCCAAAAATGACATAAAAGATTTTAATCACAATATAGTTTTAATATAAGCAACAGTTTTAATATTAAAAGAAAAAATAAAAACTATATTTTACAAAAATTTTGAATTCTTTAGCTTTTAATGTCTCTTTCTCCCAAAACGTGTTGAGTATGTATTTTAAAACAAAGATGTTGTCAAGAGACAAATCATCTGGACTTGACGAGCGAGGAGTAGATCACAGAGCTGTCATCGTCCCTGGCTTTAGACCTGAGGAGAAGATCATGAAGCTCAATCAATCCACTGATTAAGACCTGCTGATATTGCTATTGTTGCCGTGCAGATAGTTTATTTTATTGTGAATTATTTGTGTAATGATGGAAACATACTGTTGCACATATAAACCTACTGGGAGTTTTTGTGCTGTGCTGCGCTCCGGTCTCTGGGTTTGATTGTCACTGTGGTGTAGATAATCTCAGCCTCAGAAGATTTTCGAGTCTAAAAATAAAAGAATGGAACGATCTCAGTCAATTACTATTAGAGATATTCATTTGTATACTCATGCAAACATATTTACATTTTTCCCGCATGAAGCTGGAGAGTTGTAGGGGTCGGAGACGGGCGGAGGAGAAGATGGAGGCATGTGAATGTTGGAATAAACTGTTTCTGTCGGTTCTTCAGGGTTTGATGCTCCTCCATGGAATCTGGAGACTAAATGAGTCTGATGGATAAACCAGAGAAAAGTCTTTGTTTTTCCTTTTTAAAATTATAATTCAATTTTTTCCCAAAACGCCACATAAAATTTTATTTGAGAAAAAAAGAGCAAACCACAGCTCACTTCTTTGAATTGGGAAAGCTAGGATGTTATTTCACAGCTTATTGTAGATGCACTCACTTTTTTATCCGCCTCAGACTTCTGTTTCCTCCTGGAAAAACAACACAGGAAGTTAATTTTTAACCTTACTGAACAGCGTGTTCCTCACTTTTGCTTTATCTTGTGCCATCTTTTTAACTGATATTGCAATATTGGCAAATACATCGACTACTAGTCCACACTCAGATTACATACAAATAATTGTTTTACTGTTTGTAGAAGATATGTGGAAAAAGTACAAGAAATATTCATCTGAATTACCAGGTTGTTTTCATACAGAGTGAAACAGAAGTGTTTTTTTGTTTGTTTTTTTTAAGTTCTGATTTGTGTTTTTCCAGATACAGGAAATGTGTCTAACAGCTTTGCACATCCAGAGACCGAACTGTTGGCCCCTCCTGATTTTTAGAACAACTTGTGCATGGCTGTGGTTTTTACCAAGAAGTTCAAGATGTATCAATACTTTTGCAAGGCACTTTGAGTGACCTCTATGTCGTTCTTTGCCTGCTGTGGCAAAAGACCGGATGTCAAAAAGTAGAAATTCAAATGATGCATGCAAGCTACGTAGTTATGATGTGTGTTGAAATTTGTCGGAAGGCAATGTCCCAAGCAGAAAAGGAGATTTCTAGACGATGAAGTCATACAAGCTGTAAGTTGGCCAACAGTAATGACCGCATGACTCAAATTAGTCGCCCAAACTCCTAATTGTTTGATGACTCACCAGAACAAAAGCAGCACGGCGACTAGAGCCGCTAAAAGAAGGAGTCCAACTCCAGCTAAGATGGGAAGGGACTGGCTGCCTGCGGAGCAAACAAAGTCATTTTAGGTTTTAATAAAGTTAATAGTTAGCAGCAGTGAGTGAGGAATGCCACAAACCATGCTGCCCTACTGCCATGGCCAGGACCACCTCGGTTGAGTTGCCCTCTCCAAGGCTGTTCCTCACATAGCAGACATAGAGGCCGCTGTGGGACGACTCCATGGAGGGAAGGGACAGCACCTGTCCTGAGCCCACATGGACCAGGGAGTGGGAGCCGGTCAGTTCTGTCCTTTTGTACCAGGTGTAGTTGTCTGCTGCAGGGTTAGCATTGCTAATGCAGGTTAGATTGACGCCGCTGCCCGCAACAATATGCTCTGGATTCACTGAAACTGAAACATTCATCGGCTGATCTGGAGAGAAAAAGAGTAATTAAAAGATAATATTAGCAAAATGCTCTTCTATATGTTTTCGTACAGGGCTGGCAGAGCTGCATCCTAGCCTGTGCACAATATGAGTGCCTTTAAAATATTATTCACAATGAAAGAGAGACTGTTTTGACTGCAGCAGTTCTTCTGTTTTTGCTACATCTCTGAGGGACACAGCTGCAGAAACTCAAAGGAGCACAAAGAAAAGCAGGACTTTTTCTGTAAGTTTTGCCTGGACATGATGAACTGAAACCACATGTTCTAGGTGAATACCAATGAGAGGAAACATGCTAATGTTTCACTTCAGAAAATCCTCTGCATAAAAATGTGCTCCATAAGAGTCAGATGGTTAGCTTATTGAAGATGCTAGCTGTACGTCCTGCTGAAACTTTTATTGGGAGAAAAACATCTGTCAATGTCAAGAGAAACGGATATCGCAGCGTTCTGAACGCCAGTGGTGAGTGAGCAAACTCACAAATTTAGACCAAATAATCCTCATCAGGTCGTCCCAAATAACACAAAGTCTCTGTAACCACGCCAGTTGTCTGTCTACTCACACTGGACGTCGAGGTATACCGCCGATGAGTTGATCAGGTCGCTGCCACTTCTGCTGATGTTGTTCCAGGCTTGGCAGTGGTACCGCCCCCTGTGTCTGGGCTGGACGTCCGAGATGACGTGGTTCTGCCCCGTACTCACATGCTCTGCGTCCTTGTAGAGACGATATCCGCTCTGAGCCACTGGAGGGTTGGCCCTGCCGCTGCAGGTCAAGGTAACCAGGCTTCCTCTGACGATGTCTCCAGATGGACTCACTGACAGCGTTACATCTGTAGGAGCATCTGGTTTACAGAAGAGCAGGACGTTTAGTCTGACAAGGGCAAAGACTTGAGATGGTCGTGATGAAATGTTTTCTTTGATTACATAAGGTTCGTAAGATTAAACGAGTAGCTGCTTTTTAGTGAACTGTAGTTGCTCCGATCGTCCTCATTTTGAAAAGTGGCTTAGAGAGATGGGTCTAACTATGTATATTGATTTGCCAGGTTAGCAGGAAGTCATGTTTTTAATTTAATACTCCTGTAGACCTCTATCAAGTTTGTAAAAGTTAAATACACATTGAAATTCTTCAGTAAAATGAATTTCATAAGAATTCTTAGAGGTGTCTCTAGTGATGCTAAAGCTGTCTTTAACATCACTAGTACATCTTTACTAGGGATGCCAAGAATAAATGTGGTCTAATTTAAAACTTTATTTTCCAGCTAGATTTTTCAAGGGAAGATTTAGCAAAAACACAAATTGCTTTTAAGGTTTCATTTTCAATAATTATTTTAGTTCTAATAACTGCAGTCGACAAAATATTGTTCTAAGAATTCCATAAAATAC
Organism: Brachyrhaphis roseni; assembly: GCA_903066815.1. Taxonomy (NCBI): domain Eukaryota; kingdom Metazoa; phylum Chordata; class Actinopteri; order Cyprinodontiformes; family Poeciliidae; genus Brachyrhaphis; species Brachyrhaphis roseni. The sequence continues at coordinate 2,446 of CAEFZY010004731.1, read as the reverse complement.
AAAGAATTAAGCAATAAACCCATTGTTGGTTCTGTGTTGTTTATAATTAACAACACAGAACAATTCTTGGTGTTGATGTGGTTATAAATAGAGCTGTTTCTTGTATTTGGTACATGTTGTTCGTGTGGTCTCTCTAATTAGCTTATTAAAATAACAGGCAAATTTAAAGTACTATTCTGTCTGGAAGTAAGCAAGAAGATGGCCATCTATGAGTCAGTTGTGTTTGTACAAGAAGGCAGTCATGACTCAGGAAGTTAAGGGGAAGCACTGTAACATTTTTTCCACACAAAAAGCAGGAATAATTGCGACATACACTTCGCAGACACTGTGAAGCTGGGTCTGCGAGACGTGATTTCAAGTTGATATATTTAATATTTAACATCCTTCATATACTCACAGTGAACATTCAGAGCAACAGAGGCCGACCGGACCGTCTCCTCTCCTTGGATGGCGCAGTAGTAGCTCCCAGCATCCTCTCTGCTGGCCTGGAACTGTGGCCTCCAAACAAGTCGCCCATCTTTGAACCAGTTGATCTTTTTAGTTTCAGGACAGCCTGACTTGCAGGTCAGCTTGACGGCGTTCCCCTCCCTGGCAACGCTCGGCTCCACCACTGTGGTCAGCTCTGTCACAGAGACAGAGAAACATGAGTCACTTCAAAGTCTTGGATATGTGTTTGTACGTTCTTGTGTTATTACCTCTCACAGTCAAGAAAGCGTATGTGTCACTTGTCCAGCTCCCAAGTGTTGTGACAAAATGGAAATAATATGCTCCTTGGTCTGAAGGCTGAACATTATTGATCCTTAAGTCGCAGTTGCGGCGGTAATCACCAATGTATGTAAAATGGTTTGGCGGCGAAGGGAGCTGTGAGAGGGGAACCTGAGTCCTTCCGTTAGAGAACTGTTGGGCTTTAGACCAGCCGACCCTGGTGACCAAATTCCCTAAAGTATAGTCGTACTTGCACTTCAAATCTACTGACGTCCCTCTTAAAGTGCACTGGTTTTCGTAGGTCACTCCCCATCTTCCACTCCAGACACTTTCTGTATTTGTATATATAAAAAACATTTTAAAAAACAAATAAGATACAATTAATGTCAACTCATTCGCAAAAACAATCCAGAAAATATAATCTTACCTGGAATTAATCCCAGAATTATGATCATCCACCTTCCCATAGTTTAAATCAGCCAGTAAATCATGAAATTGTAGAGTACAGTATGAGGACAGGAGAAAGAACTCACTCTGTACATCCCTGGGGTGTTTTTTTCTTTTTTTTTGGTCAGTGGAAAGCAGAAGTGGAACGTCTTCCTTCCCCTGCTTCCTTTTTATCATATTGGGACACTTTGAGTTACAATTACCTTTCAGCTAAGCACCTTCATTCGACAAAATAGACTGGCAAAAGACACAGAGAGCTAAGATGTGGAGAAAGAAGCCTGATTCAGCTGATTTGTTGAACCGCAGCATTGAGACAGAGTACAGAATGTTCAGTATCCAGCAGCGTAACGCTGCGGTTATGCAAAGTAAGACATGCACGGTTTACTGGTTTTCACTGTTTTTCTTCTTTTAGAAAATGTCTCAGCGGAGATGTTTATGTAACATACGTAAAAGACATGTGGCTACTGGACATGTTTTTAGAAGGGTTATACCTACTCATCTGCTGACAGGCCACAGCTGCCCGCTGCACCGTGGGATGTGTGCTTCTGCACTATTTTACTACTAGACTTTAAATTCCTCAACACAGAGAAAGAGCCGCTACCAAAAAGATCACAAAGTCAGTTTTACTGCGGAAAATGTGATCAACGTGGGCTGTTTGGTATGATTTGTATGTTCACTTTTTTTGTACGGTACTTCAAATATTTCTCAAGTTTTACAGAGAATTGATTAGGGATGAAGTGCGTCTCTCATTCTGACAGGTCAATAAAAATCTCCAGTGAACTGTTAAAAAAGTAAAAATTGTGATTTAATGAAGTCACGACCTCACGTGTCTCCCTCCCTGTCCTTTTGACCTGCTGGCTGACTAATGCCAGCTTTGTCTGTTCTGTGTCCACTAGGGGGAGACACTGATCCACACAGCCGCTATTACTCTGACTCGTTTGATGAATTTCCCCCCCCATTTTTACTGTATATAAGTTTATTTAATGTGCTTAAACTCAATGGCTTATTCAGTTTTAATCTTCATATGATCTTCATTTATTAAATCTTATCACATGTTGGATTATAAGACATTATTCAAAAATATATCTAATTGACAGTCTGGTGTATAACATTTGTTCATAGTTTTATGTCATATTCGATTCCACATTTTATCCAGTGTTATATATATATATATGTATGTATGTATATATATATATATATATATATATATATATATGTATATATATAAAAAAAAAAAATTCCCTTCTCACCCACCGCGGGTGGTGTTTCTTCCTCTTAGCTCGGGTCCTCTACC